>JAJOOH010031038.1:0-14287 GCA_029582605.1 Solanum gracilifrons
TATATATAATTGTTGACACATCCTGACATAAGTTGAAGGTTAGAGTAGTTGTTAAAGGGTTGCAAAGAGAAAGTAGCCAATACCAGTATCCAACCTCCCTCAGAGATCGGTGATTTCAAGTTAAAAGACTTTTCAGATCTGAAGGATTTCTTAGATAAGAGATTTGAAGGCGGTAGTCTAAAGCCTTTGAAGGTTGATATCCTGTTAGGAGAAGAAAGCAGTCATAACAAAGACTTTTCTGATGATATTAATAAATCTCATAAAAATATGCGAGAAAATCGGTCCAAAGGATGTACTACTATCCTAGACCTACTCCTCAGGATGTGCTCTTGCAAGAGCATGAACATATTATAACTAATAGTTATAATGGGAAAGAAAACTATGAATGGAACATAGATGGTTATACAGATAGACAGATTTATACAACTGTACATAAAATGCTCATGTACAACACTATCTGTAAGGCTAAGAAGAATAGTGATAAAATTATTGCTGATATGATAACAACAGGATTTACTGGCCAATTAAAAGGCTGGTGGGATGACTATCTCAACCCTGAGAAAAGGTATAAAATCCTCTAAGCAGTAAAACAAGAAGGAGAACAAGAATTTACCCAAAATGTTGTTTCTACCCTTGTTCTGAATATTATTGAACATTTCTCAGGAAGATGGTCAGATAATAGCGAGACCATAATAATCTTTCTCCAAAACCTTAGGTGCAAGACTCTCACGTCTTTTAGATTCTATAAAGATGTTTTTCTCAACAGAGTCATGGAGATACCGGAGTGTAATAACACCCGCTGGAAATCAAAGTTTATAGATGGATTATCGGCTCTTTTTGCAGAAAGAGTTAGGAAAACTCTTAGAGGAGAAAGCCATAGTATTAACTATGATGATTATACCTATGGTAAACTTATAAGTGCTTGCGTAGAAGAACGATTTTCTTTATGCAATGAAATCAAGTTGAATCAACAGATTAAAAGACACCGTATTAATGAAAGACAACAACTGGGAGAATTTTGTGAACAGTTCACTTTGGATATTCCTAAAGCAAGTTTCAAAGATAAGAAGCATTCTTCCAAGAACATATCTTCTAGAAATGATTATAAAGAATGGAAGAAATAGAGGATTGAAAAGAAAGAAAGAAGAGCTGAACCTTATAAGGAAAAGAAGAGATTTTATAAATCTAAAAGAAGATTTGAAAAATCTGATACTTGCCACAAGTGTGGAAGATTTGGTCATTATGCTAAAGATTGCAGAGTCAAGAAAAAGATCAAAACCATTGATATTGATGATAATATCAAAGAATCTCTCTGCAAGATCATGCTAAATTCTGATTTAGAAAAATCAGAAACTGAATACAGTAGTCATGAGGAGTCCTCTACAAGTGAATATCTTAAAGCTCTTCACCAGGAAGATTACATGTCTTCAGATGATGATTGTTTACCTTGTCAACAAGGGTTATAATGCAAAAATGAAGGGGAGGAAGATGATCTTTATAAGATCTATTCCGAGTTCAAGGAATTGAGCATTAATGTCATTGATAATGACAAAGTCATAAAGCTCTTACAAATGGTAAAAGATCCAAAAATAAGAGCTCAGATTATTGATAAAATCAGTAATACTTCCACCTCTAAAAATCATATAACAGAGGATATCCCTCACAAAGAAGGTTCATACACCATGGCAGAAATCAAGAATCTCCTGTTAGAAAGAACGAAACTTATAAGTTCCCTTACCACTATCAGTGATCTTAAGCAAGAACTCCATTTGGTTTAAAGAACTCCATCAGAATTTCAAAAGATTATGAATGATATTTTCATGCCTTACAGTAGCTTCATAATAAAACATAGATGATATTCTTGTATTTTCCAAAAATGTGGAAACCCATTTTAAACACCTTGATCTGTTTAAAAGGATTATTATCCAAAATGGCTTGGTAATATCCAATCCCAAAATGGCTTTGTTTCAAACAAATGCTAGATTTTTGGGTCATAATATTGAAAGGGGAAATATTAGCCCTATTAATAGAAGCATTAAATTTGCATCCAAGTTCCCTGATATTATGACTAATAAAACTCAGTTACAGAGATTTCTTGGAAGTCTCAACTATGTCGCTCCTTTTATAAAGGATTTAGCCAAGGATACTGCAATTTTATATGACAGGCTAAAAAAAATCCTAAGGCCTAATCCGATAATCATACTGAAGCAATTAGAAGGATTAAGACAAAGGTTAAAAACCTCCCCTGTCTTACTTTGGCCAACCCAAATTGGGAGAAGACGGTTGAAACCGACGCTTCAGACATACGATATGGTGGCATCCTGACACAATACTGTTCGGATAATAAACGCCATTATATTATTCTGTTCTATTCTGGAAAATGGGAAGACGCCCAGAAAAATTATGCGACTATAGCAAAATAAATTTTAGCAATAGTGAAAAGTGTTTTAAAGTTTCAAGGTGATCTTTATAACCAGAAGTTTTTGATAAAAATAGATTGCCAAGTGGCTAAATTTATGTTTAATAAAGATTGTAAGCATGATGTTTCTAAACAAATGTTTGCAAGATGGCAAGCTTTATTAGCACCAATTGATTTCGTTATTCATTATAAAAAAAAGGTTCAAATAATAGTCTGCCATATTTCTTTACAAGATAATACTTACACTAATATTTATTTTTCTTTCAGGATGAGACCTTCGTGGCCTCCGTCCTCAAGGAGGGGAAGAGGAAGAACATGAGTTGGAAGAGGTAATATCCTCGCTCAAATGGGAAACCAAAAATTGGTAGCAGCAAATATTGCTTCTACAAGTGGTCTTAATACATACCTTCCAATGTATAAGGAACTTTTGGATTTTATGCAATCCAAGCAAGGAAAGGATAATGTTCCTCCGTCTTATTCCACAGTTCTCACAAATGAAGAGAGCACATAAGTATTCGATCAAAATGATAAAAAAAAGTCATACCTCTTCTAGAACACAGTGAATTGCGATGGAAAAATGACCTATAGCAATTAGTGTCAAGGTATTTGGATTCAATTTCTTACACTACACTTGCTTATAAATACATGATGTATTATGGGATGATACTCTCAGCGACAAGGTCTGATGAATTCCAGCATTTTTACCCAACCAATACAAGAAAAGTTTACAACTTTTCAAATATCATTATAAAGAGAGTTTTAACTTCGGAAGAATGGGGAATGAGCCCCTTGACGAAAAAAGGATTATATCCACCCAGAGCAAAAGATAGCAGTAAAATATAATTACTGGGATTATGTGAACAACTTTAATAAAACTTTATTATATGAAAATGATAATAAAAAGCATTCGTGGTTCATAAAAATATGCCCCCATATTTTCGACCAATCAATTCCAAATTGGTTCTGTAAATGATGGACTTTATATGGTCCCTCGGTAAAAAAATTTCCAGAACTTTACAAAAATTTTATTTTGAGTGGGTGGACATCTCCCCTAAACTTATAAGTTTAGAACAAGATAATATATTCTTTGAAGGTATGTCCTTAATGTATTTTTTCATAAAATTCTCAATTCCCTGGATTATGAAGTGGTCCGTAGAGGTTAGTAATACCTCTGAAGAATTTCCATGTCTACATAGAACTTTTCATACAAAGTTCTGGAATAAGCTGATACAAAAAGAACCTGAAGGAAAAATTCTTGGTCAAGAAATACTTAATTTAATAAATATAACTATAGACAAATACCATAATACAGATAGATCAAAACCACAAGTGGATGATCTCATTCCATTCAAGTAAATTGCGAGGAAGCTTCATATGAATAAATGACTAATATCTAAATCAGAGGCAATAACCATATATATGGAAGAAGGAAAAAGAGATTTGATGAAAAATCTCGATATAGATATTAGGGATGATATATCCATGGTGTTAAAAAGCCACACCAATGATGATGATGAATCATGCATGGCAGGAGAGGCCCAAAGTGCTAATAGCAACGAAGAGATTGACATCGATGCTCTTCTCAAAACACTCCAAGAACAAGTGGAAGAATCTTCCAGCAACACCACCTGCAAGGGAAAGGGAAAGGGGTAAAAAAGGCCACACAAATTAAATAATATAGGTAACAAGTGAAAAGACTTTAATAAAGCAGGCCAAAATGATATGTCGGCCATATTTCGTAGTGAAAAGACCACGCCTGTATGTCGGTCTTATCCCTTTATTATTGGCCATTGTAAATTGCATGGGACACCTTATCTTATCATTTTAGATTTCTCAACCTCCATATAAAGAGGCGAAACTTTCTTTAGTGAGGCAGGTCTTAGAACCCCCTATCTCTCTATCTCACTCTCTCTCTCTCTAGTAATGTAATGTTTTCTTCTATAAATGTTTGGAATTTAAATAATAAAAAGCCTTCAGTTTGGTTGGTACATAATCTCGTGTGGTGTTCTACTCCAAGTACTATTTAATTTTAAGTTTTTCTTGATGAGCTTAGCCTAAATGATAGGCTAAACTATTTGTGTTGAAATATAACATACTAAGTTACTATAAGATATGGCGATAATGTCTATTATTGAGACAGTTTGAACAGTAATAGTAAGGTCAAGTATAAGCGATCCAGGCAGGTTCTTGAAAGGCTGTCGAAGGAATCCGTTGGATTACCCGTTAGCCAGGAGGGCGTCTAGGGCGAACCAGAATAGTAGAAGCTTTCATTAACTATTGCCAGGATTGTGTATACCTGTAAAGGCACCTTGAGTAAAACTGAACGATCCGTCGAATACATTAAGGACATACCTTTAAAGAATATATTATCTTGTTCTAAACTTATAAGTTTAGGGGAGATGTCCACCCATTCAGGATATAATTTTTTGTAAGGTTCTGGTAAATTTTTTACCGAGGGACCATATAAAGTCTACCATTTACACAACCAATTTGAAATTGGTTGGTCGAAAACATGGGAGCATATTTTTATGAACCATGAATGCTTTTTATTAGCATTTTCATATAGTAAAGCTTTATTAAAGTTGTTCACATAATCCCAGTAATTATATTTTACTGCTATCTTTTGTTTTGAGTGGATATAATCCTTTTCCTTCAAGGGGATCATTCCCCATTCTTCTGGAGTAAAAACTCTTTTTATAATGATCTATGAAAAGTTATAAACTTTTCCTGCATTGGCTGGGTAAAAATGCTGAAATTTTCACCAGACCCTATCGCTGAGAGTATCATCTCATAATGTATCCTGTATTTATAAGCAGGTGTAGTATAAGAAAATGAATCCAAATACCTTGACATTAATTGCCATGGGTCATTTTTCCATCGCAAGTTACTATGTTCTAGAAGAAGTATGACTTCTTTTTTATCATTTTGATCGAATACTGTATTAGTTATAATATGTTCATGCTCTTCCAAAAGCACATCCTGAGGAGTAGGTCTAGGGTAGTAGGACATCCTTTGGATCGGTTTTCTCGCATACTTTTTTGAGATTTTATTAATATCAACAGAAAAGTCTTTCTTATGACTGCTTTCTTCTCCTGACAGGTTATCAACCTTCAAAGGCTTTAGACTAACGCCTTTAAATCTCTTTTCTAAGAAATCCTCTACATCTGAAAAGTCTTTTTAACTTGAAATCACCGATCTTCGGGGGAGGTTGGATACTGGTATTGGCTACTTTCTCTTTTCCTTTAGAATTGGAACAGACTCTAAAAAGTAGTTTATCAACTTTATCATCAATATAGGTTATATGCTCTCCTAATATGCTCATATAAATGTTAGCATAATTATGCTGCTTAATCACCATATTAATATGTTGTGTAGTAAGTAAAAAGAGTATTATCTTCAAATAATTTTGAAAGAGCATTAAAATTAACAATCTTATCGTCCTTATCAATTCGAAAATATTGTAAAGGAGGAAAAACAGAATGTAACTTCTCCATTACTCAGAGTAAAATCTATTTCTATCATAGAGATATAATTATGAACATGCTTGGTCATAAATCATGGGACAAATCAATTAAAACATTTTTCTTTGATCTAATAATATCAGTATAAAATTTTTCTTGAAAACCAATTTGTTCTTCTTTATTAAAAATTTTAAAGAACCATTTTTTGAAAGGTTTCCATCTCCATTTTTGAAATCCTATATAAATATTTTCTCTTGCCGGTGAACCCAGACTAAAATCAATTTGATTTTCAGTCATCATAAAATAATTCTATGTAGAAGATCCATCTGGAAAATTCATTTCAGACTCAGTTTTATCTAAGTCTAAGTTGTGCCTGGGTATAGGTCTAGCAATATTAACTTTATCAATTTTAATATTGTCACATCTATAATTTTCTCTAATCTGAGAAGTATATGCTCTAGAAGGAGCCTGTGCAATATAATCAACATGAGAAATATAAGAAGAGCTAG
Source organism: Solanum gracilifrons (assembly GCA_029582605.1). Taxonomy (NCBI): domain Eukaryota; kingdom Viridiplantae; phylum Streptophyta; class Magnoliopsida; order Solanales; family Solanaceae; genus Solanum; species Solanum gracilifrons. The sequence goes on from JAJOOH010031038.1 coordinate 6,390, forward strand.
ATGTAGAAATTCTAGAAGACATGCTATGATTATCAATTCTATTATGCATAGTTGTAGAGTCATAAAACTTAATTTTAACAGTTCCATCATTAAACTGTTCAATTTCCGAAACCTCATCATTAATATTATCTTTTGGTTGGGCTGCTCCTTCAATAACCCACTCATGTGGGAAATCAATTTTGTCCCACCGGCTAGGTCTTCTGGTAGCAACCTCAGATTTACCAAAATTGCTTTCTATAAGAATAGTTACATTTTTAAAATCAATAATATTACACATAGAATTCAAAGTATGTAAGAGTTTATAATAAATTCTATAGCATATGCAAACAACTTCAGTTCCAGGCATATAATCATAACCATGAACCTTAACATTAAGCAGAGGAGAACTTAATGAATTCTCATCCTGTAACTAAATTTGTAAATTCATATAAACATTCAAATAAACTGGTCCATAAGCAAGACTAGTTTGTATGGTCCCTATAAGGGATTTCATCCAATTTTGGTTTCTACCATATCGTAAAGTTGCTATGAAGCTTTCTGGTAGACCATTTAAGGTAAGGGGCTTAAATGCCACCTGGACCAAGCCAATATGCATGAATCTGTAAATATTCCTATAAGGGGCCAGGTCATATTAAGAATATAATCTAAAAGTTTGATGATCACTATCAATAGTGATAGTTTCTTCATTGGTATTAACCACTTGCTTGAGATCGAGTTTCTCAAAAGTTCCCATCTGATATTTAATCCTGGTAGAAATTTTAGGAATAGTCCACTTATTAAGTAGATCAAGATGTTGTGGTATATCATATTCTTGTTTTCTACTGTTTTTAACAGTAGATCTCCTCTTTATGATATTCATAATTAAACAATGTGCTGACCTATACCACCTATAGTTACTAAAAGTCCATGGCTTTGATACCAAAATTTTGACGGATCGTTCAGTTTACTCAAGGTGCCTTTACAAGTATAAACAATCTTGGCAATAGTTAATGAAAGCTTTTATTATCCGGGTTTACCCTACACGCCCTCCTAGCTAACGGGTAATCCAACGGATTCCTTCGACAGCCTTTCAAGAACCTACCTAGATCACCTATACTTGACCTTAGTTTTATTATTCAAACTGTCTCAATAATAGACATAATCGCCATATCTTATAGTAACTTAGTATGTTATAGTTCAACACAAATAGTTTAACCTATCATTTAGGCTAAGCTCATAAAGAAAAATTGAAATTAAATAGTACCTGGAGTAGAACTCCACACGAGATGATGTACCAACCAAACTAAAGGCTTTTTATTATTTAAACTCAAAAGATTTACAAAAGAAAATATTACAATACTAGAGAGAGAGGGGGTTCTAAGACCTGCCTCACTAAACAAAGTTTCGCCTCTTTATATAGATGTCGAGAAATCTAAACTGTTATGATAAGGTGACCCACACAATTTACAATGTCCAATAATAAAAGAATAAGACCGACAAACTGGCACGGTCTTTCCACTACGAAATATGGCCGACATATCATTCTTGCCTGATTTATTTAAGTCTTTTGATTTATTACCCTAATTATTTAATTTGTGAGGCCTTCTTTAAACCTTTCCCTTTCCCTTGCAGGTGGTGTTGCTGGAAGATTCTTCCATTTGTTCTTGAAGTCTTTTGAGAAGAGCATCGATGTCAATCTCTTCGTTGCTATTAGCACTCTGGGCCTCTCCTTCCATGCATGATTCATCATCATCGTTGGAGTGGCTTGCTGACACCATAGATATATCATCCCTAATATCTATATCGAGATTTTTTATCAAATCTCTTTTTACTTTTTCCATATATATTGCTATTGCCTCTAATTTAGATATTAGACCTTTCTTCATATGAAGCTTCCTCACAATTTGCTTGAATGGACTGAGATCATCCACCTGTGATTTTGATGTATCTATATTATGGTATTTGTCTATTGTTATATTTATTAAATCAAGTGTTTCTTGACCATGAATTTTTCATTCAGGGTCTTTTTGTAGCAGCTTATTCCAGAACTTTGTATGAAAAGTTCTCTGTAGACATGGAAATCCTTTAGAGGTATTATTAACCTGTACAGACCACTTCATAATTCAGGAAATTGAGAATTCTTTGAAAAAATACATTAAGGACATACCTTCAAAGAATATATTATCTTGTTCTAAACTTATAAGTTTAGGGGATATTTCCAACCACTCAGAATATAATTTTTAGTAAGGTTCTGGTAAATTTTTTACCGAGGGACCATATAAAGTCCACCATTTACACAACTAATTTGGAATTGGTTGGTCGAAAACCTGGGAGCATATTTTTATGAACCAGGAAATCTATTTATTAGCATTTTCATATAATAAAGGTTTATTAAAGTTGTTCACATAATCCTAGTAATTATAATTTACTCCTATCTTTTGTTCTGGGAGGATATATTCATTTTCCTTCAAGGGGCTCATTCCCCATTCTTCTAGAGTAAAAATTCTTTTCATAATGATATTTGAAAAGTTATAATTTTTTTTGTATTGGCTGGGTAAAAATGCTGGAATTCACCAGACCCTGTTGTTGAGAGTTTCATCTCATAATGCATCCTGTATTTATAAGCAGGTGTAGTATAAGAAACTGAATCCAAATACCTTGACATTAATTGTCATTGGTCATTTTTCCATCGCAAGTCACTGTGTTCTAGAAGAAGTATGACTTTTTTTATCAGTTTGATAGAATACTTCTGCGCTCTCTTCATCTGCGAGAACTGTGGAATAAGACGGAGGAACATTATCCTTTCCTTGCTTGGATTGCATAAAATCCAGAAATTCCTTATACATTGGATGGTCTGTATTAAGAAATCCTCCAGTTCTGAAAATTCTTTTAACTTGAAATCACCGATCTACGGGGGAGGTTGGATACTGGTATTGGCAACTTTCTCTTTTCCTTTAGAATTGGAACGGACTCTAGAAAGTAGTTTATCAACTTTATCATGAATAAAAGTAATATCCTCTCCTAATATGCTCATATAAATGTTAGCATACTTATGTTGCATAATCATAATATTAATATGTTGTGTAGTAAGTAAAGAAGTATTATCTTCAAATAATTTTGAAAGAGCATTAAAATGAACAATTTTATCATCCTTATTAATTTGAAAATATTGTAAAGGAGGAAAATTAGTTTTTGTAACTTTCCCATTATTCATAGTAAAATCTCTTTCTATCATAGAGATATAATTAAGAACATGCTTGGTCATAAACCATGGGACAAAAGCAATTAAAACATTTTTCTTTGATTTAATAAGATCAGTATAAAGTTCTTCTTGAAAACAAATTTGTTCTTCTTTATTAAAATTTTTAAAGAACCAATTTTTGGAAGGTTTCCATCTAGATTTCTGAAATTCTTTAGAAATCTTTTCTCTTGCCGGTGAACTCAGACTAAAATCAATTTGATTTTTGGTCATCATAAAACAATTCTATATAAAAAATCAATCTGGAAAATTTATTTCCGACTCAGTTATATTTAAGTCCGAGCTGGGCCTGGGAATATGTCTAGCAATATTATCTTTATCAATTTTAAGATTGTCACATCTATAATTTTCTCTAATCTGAGAAGTAGATGCTCTAGAAGGAACATGTACAATATAATCAACATGAGAAATATAAGAAGAGTTAGATGTAGAAATTCTAGAAGACATGCTATGATTATCAATTCTATTATTCATAGATGTAGAATCAGAAAACTTAATTTTAACAATTCCATCATTAAATCGTTCAATTTCAAAAACCTCATCATTAATATTATCTTTTGGTTGGGCTGCTCCTTCAATAACCCACTCATGTGAGAAATCAATTTCCTCTCACCGGCTAGGTCTTCTAGTGGCAACCTCAGATTTACCAAAATTGGTTTCTATAAGAATAGTTGCATTTTTAAAATCAATAATATTACACATATAATTCAAAGTATGTAAGAGTTTATAATAAATTCTATAGCATATGCAAACAACTTCAGTTCCAGGCATATAATCATAACCATGAAGCTTAACATTAAGCAGAGGAGAACTTCATGAATTCTCATCCTGTAACTAAATCTGTAAATTCGGATAAGCATTAAAATAAGATGGTCCATAAGCAAGACTAGTTTGTATGGTCCCTATAAGGGATTTCATCCAATTTTGGTTTCTACCATATCGTAAAGCTGGTATGAAGCTTTCTGGTAGACCATTTAAGGTAAGGGGCTTAAATACCACCTGGACCAAGCAAATATGCATGAATCTGTAAATATTCCTATAAGGGGTCAGATCATATTAAGAATATAATCTAAAAGTTTGATGATCACTATCAATAGTGATAGTTTCTTCAGTGGTATTAATCACTTGCTTGAGATCGAGTTTCTCAAAAGTTCCCATCTGGTATTTAATCCTGGTAGAAATTTTAGGAATAGTCCATTTATTAAGTAGATCAAGATGTTGTGGTATATCATATTCTTGTTTTCTACTGTTTTTAACAGTAGATCTCCTCTTTATGATATTCATAATTAAATAATGTGCTAACCTATACCACCTATAGTTACTAAAAGTCCATGGCTTTGATACCAAAATTTCGACGGATCGTTCAGTTTACTCAAGGTGCCTTTACAAGTATAAACAATCCTGGCAATAGTTAATGAAAGCTTTTATTATCCGGGTTTGCCCTACACGCCCTCCTGGCTAACGGGTAATCCAACGGATTCCTTCGACAGCCTTTCAAGAACCTGCCTGGATCGCTTATACTTGACCTTAGTTTTATTATTCAAACTGTCTCAATAATAGACATAATCGCCATATCTTACAGTAACTTAGTATGTTATAGTTCAACACAAATAGTTTAGCCTATCATTTAGGCTAAGCTCAAAAAGAAAAACTGCATTTAAATAGTACCTCGAGTAGAAATCCACATGAGATGATGTACCAACCAAACTGAAGGCTTTTTATTATTTAAACTCAAAAGATTTACAAAAGAAAATATTACAATACTAGAGAGAGAGATAGGGAGAGAGGGGATTCTAAGACTTGCCTCACTAAACAAAGTTTCGCCTGTTTATATATATGTCGAGAAATCTAAAATGTTATGATAAGGTGATCCACACAATTTACACTGGCCAATAATAAAAGAATAAGACCGACACACTGGCATGGTCTATCCACTACGAAATATGGCCGACATATCATTCTTGCCTGCTTTATTTAAGTCTTTTGATTTATTACCCTAATTATTTAATTTATGGGGCCTTCTTTACAGCTTTCCCTTTTCCTTGCAGGTGGTGTTGCTGAAATATTCTTCCATTTGTTCTTGGAGTCTTTTGAGAAGAGCATCGATGTCAATCTCTTCGTTGCTATTAGCACTCTGGGCCTCTCCTGCCATGCATGATTCATCATCATCGTTGGTGTGACTTGCTGAAACCATGGATATATCATCCCTAATATCTATATCGAGATTTTTTATCAAATCTCTTTTTACTTTTTCCATATATATGGCTATTTCCTCTAATTTAGATATCAGTCCTTTCTTCATATGAAGCTTCCTCGCAATTTGCTTCAATAGATTGAGATCATCCACCTGTTGTTTTGATCTATCTATATTATGGTATTTGTCTATTGTTATATTTCTTAAATCAAGTATTTCTTGACCATGAAGTTTTCTTTCAGGGTCTTTTTGTATCAGCTTATTCCAGAACTTTTTGAAAAGTTCTCCATAGACATGGAAACCCTTCTGAGGTATTATTAACCTCTACGGACCACTTCATTATCCAGGGAATTGAGAATTTTATGAAAAAATACATTAAGGACATACCTTCAAAGAATATATTATCTTGTTCTAAACTTATAAGTTTAGGGGAGATGTCCACCCACTCAGAATAAAATTTTTGTAAAGTTCTGGAAAATTTTTTACCGAGTGACCATATAAAGTCCATCATTTACAGAACCAATTTGGAATTGATTGGTCGAAAATATGGGGGCATATTTTTATGAACCACGAATGCTTTTTATTATCATTTTCATATAATAAAGTTTTATTAAAGTTGTTCACATAATCCCAGTAATAATATTTTACTGCTATCTTTTGCCCTGGGTGGATATAATCCTTTTTTCGTCAAGGGGCTCATTCCCCATTCTTTTTAAGTTAAAACTCTTTTTATAATGATCTTTGAAAAGTTGTAAACTTTTCTTGTATTGGTTGGGTAAAAATGCTGGAATTCATCAGACCTTGTTGCTGAGAGTATCATCCCATAATACATCATGTATTTATAAGCAAGTGTAGTGTAAGAAATTGAATCCAAATACCTTGACACTAATTTCCATGGGTCATTTTTCCATCGCAAGTCACTGTGTTCTAGAAGAAGTATGACTTTTTTTTTATCATTTTGATCGAATACTTATATGCTCTCTTCATTTGTGAGAACTGTGGAATAAGACGGAGGAACATTATCCTTTCCTTGCTTGGATTGCATAAAATCCAAAAATTCCTTATACATTGAAAGGTATGTATTAAGACCACTTGTAGAAGCAATATTTGCTGCTACCAATTTTGGTTTCCCATTTGAGCGAGGATATTACCTCTCCCAGCTCCTGTTCTTCCTCTTCCCCTCCTTGAGGACGGAGGCCACGAAGGTCTCATCCTGAAAGAAAAATAAATATTAGTGTAAGTATTATCTTGTAAAAAAATATGGCAGACTATTATCTGAACCTTTTTTTTATAATGAATATCGAAATCAAATGGTGCTAATAAAGCTTGCCATCTTGCAAACATTTGTTTAGAAACATCATCCTTACAATCTTTATTAAACATAAATTTAGCCACTTGGCAATCTATTTTTATCAAAAACTTCTGGTTATAAAGATCACCTTGAAACTTTAAAACACTTTTCACTATTGCTAAAATTTATTTTCCTATAGTCGCATAATTTTTCTGGGCGTCTTCCCATTTTCCAGAATAATATAATGGCGTTTATTATCCGGACAGTATTGTGTCAGGATGCCACCATATCCTATGTCTGAAGCGTCGGTTTCAACCGTCTTCTCCCAATTTGGGTTGGCCAAAGTAAGACAGGGAAGGCTTTTAACCTTTGTCTTAATCCTTCTAACTGCTTCAGTATGATTATCGGATCAGGCCTTAGGATTTTTTTTAGCCTGTCATATAAAATTGCAGTATCCTTGGCTAAATCCTTTATAAAAGGAGAGACATAGTTGAGACTTCCAAGAAATCTCTGTAACTGAGTTTTATTAGTCATAATATCAGGGAACTTGGATGCAAATTCAATGCTTCTATTAATAGAGCTAATAATACCCCTAGAAAGTAGCCAATACCAGTATCCAACCTCCCCAGAGATCGGTGATTTCAAGTGAAAAAACTATTCAAATCTGAAGGATTTCTTAGAAAAGAGATTTAAAGGTGGTAGTCTAAGGCCTTTGAAGGTTGATAACGTGTCAGGAGAAGAAAGCAGTCATAAGAAAGACTTTTCTAATGGTCTTTCCACTACGAAATATGGCCGACATATCATTTTGGCCTGCTTTATTAAAGTCTTTTGACTTATTACCCCAATTATTTAATTTGTGGGGCCTTCTTTACACCTTTCCCTTTCCCTTGCATGTGGTGTTGCTGGAAGATTTTTCCACTTGTTCTTGGAGTCTTTTGAGAAGAGCATCGATGTCAATCTCTTTGTTGCTATTAACACTCTGGGCCTCTCCTGCCATGCGTGATTCACTATCATCGTTGGTGTGGCTTGCTGACACCATGGATGTATCATCCCTAAAATCTATATCGAGATTTTTCATCAAATCTCTTTTTACTAAAAATACATGGCTCTGATATCAAAATTTTGACGGATCGTTCAGTTTTACTCAAGGTGCCTTTATAATAATAAACAATCCT
>JAJOOH010031039.1:0-10133 GCA_029582605.1 Solanum gracilifrons
CCCCCCCCCCCCCCCCTTTTTTTTTTTATTTCAGTAAAAAATTTCATTTATTTTCGCTGCAAATACCTAATAAGTTACTTCTTGATTGAAAGAAAAGGAAAGGAAACAAAGAAAGATGACAATGTAGATCTTATATTTTCAATCAAGAATTTTCAGCGACAAACTAGAATTTCAACGACCCATTTTTTATTTCTTCTCAGTCCCCGTCTTCTTTCCCACAAATTGACATCAAATTTTACATTCTAATCGATCTTCAATTTGTCCAATTTATTCTCTCCTCTATCTATTGCTAGTGATTCCAGTGACTATTACAACTAGTTTCTAGGGGGTTTTGGGAACTATTTTGTTGTTAGTTGTATATTTTTGAAATTCAAGATTTTATTTTTAAGACTTCCATTCTCAGTGTCCCTTTTCTTAGGTTGTTGTTTTTGTGGATGTTGGAAGATGAAAGAAAAATAGTGATTGTGTGCAGCGGAGATGAAGATGGGTGAGGGAGAAAGTATATGTGATTTTGTCGGCAAAAATGGCGACGACGGTGGCGATGGCTTTCTCCGATGGATTTTGGTCGTGAAACAGTGATCGTAGGGAGAATTGGATGTATGGAATTTCACTTTAAAAAATACCAAAGTAAATTAAAATGTTATTATTTATTAATAAATAATTTTGGTTAATAATTTTAAAAATTAGTTATGAAATAATTATGATATAGCATTGATATATCTAACGTGGATATGACATGTCAATTACATAAAGGAGAGTAAGCTACACACATTGTTGGAGGGGCTTAAAAGTTTCATTTTAATTGAGTTTAAGGGTCCAGATGACAAATGAGTAAATAGAAGGGTTCATAATACAAACTGATACAAGGGTCCACCAGACCATTTCGCCTTCTTTGAAAGGTGAAACGTATCATTAATTATATTCGGTCTTCAACATCGTGCAGGTCTGACTCTTTTTACTCAGGACCAAGAACTTATCTACTCTTATAACATGTGATCTTTCATCTAAAGAAGAAACTTTTGATGTTTGGTTTCAAATGATGTTGAAACTTTTTGTCAAAAACTTTTCAAATTCTCGAGAAAGATCTTTTTAGACAAACAAGATTGAAGAGAAAAATATTCAATTTTTTAAAATTTTGAAAACATTTCTCTAGTGGCCTTTTGCTGTCTATTTATGAAAAAATTGTCACCTTATATATTTGCATTATGTTTTTAACAAATACGAGGCCTCATAACCTGGTCTCTGAAGTTGATCGACCAACTGATAGGACGGATAGTGGATCAATCCACAGACCATCAATCAGTCCATAGTTTGAGACCCTCATGACCCCCAGAACCCTTCCTATGAAGTCGATCAACAGATTTACATTATGGATTGTGGATTAGTCCACAAACCATCGATCAGTCCATAGGTCGAGACCCTTCGGACCCCAGAACTCATCATCTGAAGTCGATCGACAGACTCACAGGACAGACTGTGGATCAGTCCATAGACCAATGATTAGTCCGTAGGTCGAGACCCTAAGAAAACCCCAGAACCCATCCTCTGATGTCGATGGATGAACTGACAGGACGGATCGTGGATCAGTCCACGCACCGTCGATTAGTCCCACCGGTGGCTTCAATAGATTTTAAGTCAGGGGTCGTGTGGTCTATTCCTCATGTGTTGGACCCCTAATCTACGTAGTTTAGGTCAGTTTTAGCCTACTAAACAAATTAGAACCTAACCTAATCAATAATTCACCAAAAATTCATCAAACATAGAGCAAAACAGAGGAGAAAGTCGAGTAACACTAGTTCAAGAACGCAACGAGTTTTCATCAGTTCCAGCCCTGAAATCGAAAGATTTCTCCGTGAATTTAATCACCAGGTATGTGGAATTTTGCTAGTGGGTTCCTTTCACCAATTAGGTCCCTAGATTTAAGTCAGAATCTTGATTCCCTTAATATCATCTAGACCTAGGGTTTCTGGAGTGTTAGAAATTGTTGGGTTTTAGCTATTTGAATGATCCAAATAAGATTACCATGTTATTTCTTAGTTTCATGTATGATATTCAAAACCCTAGCTATTAGTTCTTTTAGTTTATGAACTACACATGCTAGGTCAGTTATTTCAGATATACATGTTTCAGTTTACGAATGTCACATTATTAGTTAAAATTGTAGGCTTTCTCAAAGTTTGCATGTCGGTAATTGAGCTATCCACTACTTCACATTTCAGTCATAATATTGCTTATATACATTCTAATTGGAAGTAGCTTATTACTGAGTGGACTAGGGTTCAGCGTACCCGAATAGTCCCAGAACTACGTGCCCCCATAGGTTTATAAGTCCCCTCTGTGGGCATTACATTTTAGTGATCAAACCAGTCCTGCCTCTATATATCTGGCAGGGTATATTTCACCCTCTCCATCGGGCGTATACCTCGGACTCCACATTTAGGTCATGTTGTTTATATCGGTTATTAGTAGCTCCCTTACAGTTAGATTCTATTGCATTGACCATGTTATCAGTTATAGTCATATTTTAGTCTCAACATGTTATAAACTTAGTCATTGCATCTAGTTAGTTCATGTTCAGTTTTCATTATAGTATCATTCTTATCTCTTATCATTGCTCATACATCTATGATTTGGTTCAGATATGTTTATTTTTCAGCTTTATTCTATTCTACATGTTCAATACCTTTCATGTACTGGCGCATACTCTGCGCTACATCTTCTCGTGATGTAGGTTCAAGTTTGCAGCTTCCAGATCACGCATAGATTGATTCCCGATCTTCAGCTCAGCAACATAAGTTGTGAGTCCTCATTCTCTGAGGATGACATACATGTTTCCTTTGATTTTAGTCTTAGTTTCAGTTTTGCTAGATTTAGCTGGTGTATGTCCTTGTCACGACCCGGGGCTACACCCTAGATGCGACACGGCATACAAAACTCTGAAGAGCCTCATACAAGTCTTATAACATTCATAACATTCGATATATAAAAATAGTGCAAAATTAAAAACTTATTTAAATCCACACAATCAAACTTCATTTAAAAACACTGCGAAAGTCTATAGTCTCACATGGCCATCTAAACAATGTCTTGAAAACTAAAGTACGGACATAACCCTTTACAATCGAAAAGACTAGAAATGTCTATTACATGAAAGAAAAGAAACTTCAATAAAACATGTGTCCTCGAATGTATGAGGACATACCAATAGTCTTGGAGAAAGTCATTACAAGCACTTGAACTAAAGAGAAGCAACTCACTTGCCGGAACCTACACTTGTACTAAAATAAGAGAAATATGGGTTAGCACACAAAAATGTACTAAGTATGACGACCATGCAAAAACATGCTTTAAAAGGGACATTTTTGTTGGAAACCATGCATTATGCCACTTTTTAGAAATATCATATACATTACTATAGGAGACGTCAAATACAAGTATAATCATCATACAAGTCATAACATCACATTTGAACATAATCAACACGTAAACCATTACCTTCATACTAGGCCTTCACCTCAAGTAACCTTCATGCTATACCTTGTGCAATGTATGGATAGCGTCCCATACCACCATCCACACTAAAGTACCACATTAAGGTCACCAAAAGTGAACTTACCATTCATCCTTTCCATCTTTACACAATACTCATACAAAGATACATAAACATTTCATAAGTCATGACAAGGGAAAATAACTCATAATACAACCCAAGTATAGCATGCATCATCACATTAAGCATTTAAGTCAACATTTTTCATTAGCTTCATTAAGAGAACTTTCATACATTAGTCATTAAGACATTAGAGAACTCACTATGACCCTCTCAAAGCCTACTCGTGCAATGCATGGATGGCATCCCATACTACAACCCACACTTCATAGAACTTCTCAAGAAACCATAATGCACATCTCACATAATGGGAATAAGCATTTAACTGACATAGACCATGTAAGCTTGACATGGAATCCGGTGTCATATAAACCCACACCGTAAAAAGGTGGTCTACTTGCCTAAGTTAATTCCGGTAACATTAGCTTAAGTGAATGCATGAGCTAGACCTATGTGGGCACATAGTTAAGGGATAATAAAGATGTTAATTAAAACCCTAGCCTAACATTGCAAGAGTTTCCATCTTACCATATCCACTCGGTACTTAGCCTACATTCCCATAGAGTAGTTTCATTTACATTACATTGTTGCACTTGAGAGCCACCAAAATCAGGCCTACCGACCCAAGATACAATACATTATAAGGATAGTTCATTGACTTTCTTAGAAAGGGCCACCACCATTAGGTCTACTGCTTCTAGGTTCATCATTTCACACAAGAAAGGGCCACCGCCATTAGGTCTACCGCTTCAAGGTTTAACATCACATTCGTTCCTAGACTCCTCATGAAGGGCCACCAACATTAGGTCTACCATTTCAAGGTTTAGCCTAGAATACTTCATCATTCATTTTTTCATGAAGGGCTACCAATGTTAGGTGTAACAATTCAAGACCTTAGGACATAAGTCAAGATACATTTATTATACAAGAGGAGGATTCCTAATCCTACCACTTTAAGATATCACAATCACATTACTTTCATTTATACAAGAAAAGGATGTCTAAGCCTACCAATTCAAGATATACAATACATAGAAGGAAATCCTTCACATTGCATCATCATTTATGAGTGTTAAATTGATAAATAGCCTTTCAATAATAGCACAAATACTTTCAAGACATGATGATCTTAACTTCATTAGATTCACATTCATACACAAGATATCATGATAATACTTCAATTCGTCATACTATGCCTTCAAGGCCATGAATCCCAAATCACCAACACACCAACTATTCACTGTAATTTAGGCATGGATAATGATAAAATTCAATAACCCAAATCAATTTAGACAATTTCTACTCATATGTTTTCATAATCAACAAACTCACTTCATAAAGGCACAATTTAGGAATTGAGAGAATTCATGGGTTCGTAGATTATTTTCATCATAACTCATCAATTAAACACTAATACAATCATAATTCGTCATTGATAACCATTTGAAATCGTTTGAAGAAGGAACCCGTGAGATTGAGTAAAACCCTAGGTTTTCATAAACTTGAAAACTTTGAAAAATTACTTTTGAATTGACTCTATGGGCGAAACCTACCCCTAGATGAAGGATCACCATACCTTACTTGTGATTCCCCAAGAAATTTGAAGAAGAAATGCCTTGAATCCACAACCCTAGCTCCCACTTCTTCTTCTTCTTCTTCTTTGGGAACTTCTAGATAGAGAATTTTTGAAGGGAATAACTTCTTTTGATTTCTATTGGGTTTTAGAGAAATAAGGAGTAAATGACTTGTTTTAGGACTTCAAACTATATATACTATTGATATAAGACAATTAAAATCAACCCCACATAATTTTAATTAAAACGAAATTACCTAAATGTCCTCACTTTGGGCAGCCCCGTCAGGGACCACGCCCAATTTGACGGGTCGTGAGGAGCACCACAGCTCATGGTGGTTCCCATGGTCCCTTTAGCAGTGTTCCTCTCAACCTTTTCAAGCCCTGAAGGGACTATGGGAAGACCACGAGGCCTCCCACGTCCGTGGTCTAGATCACGAGTCGTGGCTGTAACACCCTGTAAAAACTAGTAAGACCTAGCTAATGCTTGACGGAATCTAGTAGGTGAAACTAAAGCCTCACATGTGAGTTTGAAGTTGGAAACTTGATTAAGTGTTGTTAAATGGTTCCCCGAGTGAAGGTTGATGAGTTTAGGGGTTAAACTACAAGATGCGACTATAACGCCCAGAAACTAGTGAGTTGAACTAGTGTATTGTAGAGACTTGTAGTTGAGTTTTGGAGTGTTGTATGAGGCTTAAAACTTGTAAAAATGGTTCCTATACGTAGAATAGGGGTTTTAGGGGTTAAACGCTCGGGTAAGACTTCCCAAGGACCACCCAAGGGGTCCTTGAGGAGGACCCCAGAACAGTCCCCAAAACTGTCCAACTTTGGTGAACCACGGATGGCAAACCACACTCAGTAGACTGGACCACGCCCCGTAGGTCATGGGTGTGGGTCAAGGTCTGAAGCAGGCATGCAAATTAAGCCTCAAACACCAACCACGGAGGTGGTTGATGGCCAGTAGATCCATCCACGGTCCGTGGATGGGTGGGCGTGAATGCTGCCAGTTTTTCGGCTTTTTAGTTTAGCTAGGTATTTAGGAATTAAGTTAGTTAATTAATTAGGGGCAAAGGGAGGTGGGTTAGTTAGTTAATTAATCACCTATATAAGCTAATAAGACCCTAAACTAAGTCATTAATTCATTATAACCCAAGACCCCAAATCAAAACCCAACTCCTCTTCCCTCCAAAAGTCTTCTCTCTAGAAATCCATTAAAGACCAAGAAAGAAATCAACTAGGGCTTGAAGATGGGAGATTTTCAATACTAATTTGAGGGGAATCTAAGTCTAAGGTATGGATGCTTTTCATTCTTGGTTAGCTATCACCAAGAAGCCCCTTCAACTATGTTTTCAATTTCCCCAAATCTAGGGTTTTCAAATCTAGTCATGGTCTCCTTCCAAAATGAATTCAATTGTTTAATTATGATTTATTATGATTGTTTAAGATGATTTATGGTTGGATTAATGGATTATGGATGGATTTTGATAAAAATATCCCTTGGACCCATGATTTCCCCCTCTTCCCAAATTGTGAACTAGGGTATGACTTGATTGATGATGACTCTTCCCAAAAGAATTCATGAGTTTTCCCCAAACCTAGATATGGCTCTTTCCTACACAATTAATGTTGTTAGAAGTTGATTCAATTGATTGAATGTGAGTTGATTATGATATAATTAGATGATCTAAGTATGAATCTACCTATATTCTTTATTTACCTAGGATTCTAGGGCTATATCATGAAAGAGGCAAATTGAGGGTTAGATGTAAACCTTTCAGATTGATGAACTTCTTAGTGAATTGCCTTAGATTAGATCACTTAGACATGCATTTCTTATGAATGAATCTTGTAGACATGAACTAACTTGATTAGGTCTTATGTGATGGATCATGGTTGAATTAGTATTGAGATTTAGTTTACTTGATGCTATATGTCTATAATTGGGTAAGAATGAAGTATGTAGTTAAGTTTACCTTAAGATTTAGGTATACACGATTACAATATGAGGTGTTGCTTGAGGGTAATGCTCATAATATGAAGATAATTCCTAAGGCTTAAATGGTAAAAAAAGCTAATATGAATAAGTTAAGGATGCTTAGGCTTAAAGAAGGAAGCTATTATATATGGTGAGTTGTATATGGCATGATTGTGAAAAGACTTCACCCACATGACCTATAATGTGATCACATGAGTTTATGCATGAAATGAATGTATTACTTGAGTCATGGTTGTATCCATGTTATATATGTTGAATGCTAGATGTGTTGACTCAATGTGACTCTTAAATGCATTATATGTGTATTATGTGTGATTGTGGTATTAAGTACATGCTTATGAACACTTGAGAAGGAAGTGTCTATGATGACAATGTATCTATGGTGTTGATTGAAAGGTTAGTTTGCATATGCATCTTTACATACTATTATGCATGAAATGTACATGATAATGTTGATCCACTTGAAAGGTGGAGGTGTTTAGTTATTGTGTATATTGTGGTATTGATGTAAGATCCTTCTTTCTTATACCATACATGGATATGTATGATATTTTATGACTATGTAAGTATGCTTATAATGAACTTGTTGTGTTGAATGAAAGGTCATTCGCATGAACACTATGAATGATAATGTGAAAGGTTTACTCACTTATTGATGGTTCTAAAGTGAAAGAATATTCTCACTTAATGAATCTTTGAGCTATTATGATGAATGTAGGTTTGAGTGCCTAGTGCATTCTTTTACAACCATGAACATAAGTAAAATACTTAATATGACTTTTAAAGGGAATTATGCTTAGCACCGAGCGGATATAAAAATGAGATGGAAGCTTTTACGCTAGAAAGTTTGGCTTTCCAATGGGCTCCTTTTACGCTAGTTAGTGTGGGTTCCCAAAATATGTTGTCTCATGGGATGGAAACCTTTTACGTTAGCAAGTCCGGGTTTCTAGTAGCAATCCCCATATCCCATAATTATGTGCACACATAGGTATATAGCTAGTGGATCCACCTAAAAGCTAATATGTACGCTCTACCTTAGGCAAGTAGGACACCCTATTTTCGGTGTGGGGGTAGAACATCGGATTCCATGTAGCTCACATGGTCTATGTCGGTTAAGTCTAAATCTCCCTAAATGATAAGAATATGAATTATGAATAGAACATGGGAGAGGTTCCACTAAGCATGAATGGGGTATGGGACTTGATCCGTGCATTGCACAAGTAGGCTTTGAGAGTGGGCTTGATATGTCTTTTTTTATGATATGATGATTATGAGTTGAATGTAAGCTTTATATGAATTATGAATATGAATATGAACTATGCTAATGATTCCTTAATGAGCTTTACTTAGTGTGAGTGGGAGTATGGGACTTCATTTATGCATTGCACAAGTGGCCTTATAAAGGGGTTGTGAGGTAGGTTCTTTTATGTTATGATGTTATGATGACTTGTGAATTATGTATGAAGGTATGTATGAATGTTAGGGTTTGTCTTCATTTGTTACATGTTATGAACATGAATGACTCCTTACATATGTATGTTAGTTATGACTATTGTAAAGGAAGATATGTATGTTGTTGGTGGCCTAAATGTGATACTTAGTGTAGATAGGATTATGGAGTCCTATCTATGCATTGCAAAAGTTTAGCTTAAGGTTGCTCATGTGATAGTCCTATTATGTTGATATGATCTTTTTATGTACTTATGTATGTGAAATGTGTCTTGTAAAGGTTGGAGTATGCATTATGTTGTGTTGAAGACTATGCTTGTAATATTGATGATATCCTTTATGTGACGATGAATTGTACATGATTTGTCTTATGAACTACATTCTCCAACTATTTCAAAGATGATGTTCAAAAGTGGCATGAAGCATGGTTTTAAACAAAATGTCTCTTTTATGCATGTTTTAAGGATTTTCTTGCATGGCTTCCATACTTAGTACATTTTGTGCTAACCCATATTTCTACGTATTCTATAAGTGTAGGCTTTGAAGATATTGTATTCCATCCTCATGGCTAGGACCTTTGTAGATCAAGAAGAAGAAGATGGGTGAGTCCTCATAGTATTTGAGGGCTTGACCACATGTCCATTTTCTGTCGTTTTGTTATGTTTTAGAATTATGTAAGGGTTGTATCCCTAAGATTGTATTAAAGAGTTTTAATTCTATGTTATAGATGGTTTGAGACATAGTGTCATAGACTCTCTTATTTTATAAAGACTTTGATTGTAAGAAAAGTTTTAAATTTTCCGCATTTTTCCTATGTTATTATGTCATGATATGCTAAGGGCTTGTATGAGACCCTTTTGGGGTCAAGTACAACGTGCTACGACTAGGGGGTGCTCTCGGGGTCATGACAGTGGTCTTGAGGCAGTAGCTTAGCCAAGTTGCCTTGCCTCCCATTGAGCCCAAGTGATCTTCACGACCACTTGAACGGACCGTCTAGGGCACCACGGCTTGTGGTGGTGCCCGTGGTCTTTGAGGCAATAGCCACCTCATCAAGACACAACCCTCATCAAGCTAAGGCAATCCCATGAGCCTTTCCATGGCCCGTGGTCATGACCACGAGCCTTGAATAGAGGAAATCCCGAGCATTTGACGATCTCAGATGTGTCGATATCAATGGTGACTCATTATTTCGATGAATCATTTCTTCGAGTGGCTCGTAAATGAGAGCCTTGGCTTGGCACTATTTTGGGCACATTGCCTTGCCAACCACGGGTGGCACCCCAACTCGTGGTGGCTGCCACGGGTCGTGAAGACCCTCATTGTCATGGTAGGCAATGGCTAGGCCTAGTTTTTAGGCAGCCTTGGGCCCTCACCATGGCCTACACCCAAAACCTTTAGCCTTTGCCCTTAAATCTTGACGTTAACTCCCACATTTAGGCTCTAGTTTAACCTATCATTTTCGGAGTCATTACATTATCCCCCCCCCCCCTTAGGAACATTCATCC
>JAJOOH010031041.1:0-13291 GCA_029582605.1 Solanum gracilifrons
TTTGTCACTAGTAAGTAAAAACAACAAAATAAACAAGGATTTCTAAGTAATGAGAGGGGATCCTTAGGATCTGACGGGAATACGGGTTAAGCTAGATTATTGGGTACATGCTTTCGATAGAAGATTCATTGAATAATTGTGACTAGGCTAGACTTTAAGGAGGATAAGCTCTCTCTCGAGTAACTTAACCCATTTCTAATGCGTTCCTCTCGGACACCCACTTGCCGCATGAAGAACAGTCTACGCCTTAGCCCACTCACTCTCTCGAGCTGAGCGTGTGGACATGGGACTAGGATTCACTCTTTCGAGCTGAACCATATGTCGACCCACTCACACTGGCCATCAATCTAGTGGTCTTAGTTTTACGACCCCTCTCTCGAGCAAGTCGAAAACACATAAATAAACTTGTATTTGCAACTAAAAATTCATTAAATTCATCCAAAAGCACTAAAGAAAATTACGTTTAAACTACGAATAGACTATCAGTAAGCAAGATCCAACAATTATCTTAACCCATATTCGCTAAATCACACCCCAAAAATTGGGGGTTTTGGCCACATATGTATAAGAGATAGAAGTTTATACCAAATTGAACTTTCATTCAACTGGGTATGAAGATTTAAGTCTTGATACAAGCCAAAACTGAAGAATCGAAGAGACCCAAATCCAAAACTTAAAGATGAAACCCTCTGGAACTTCAAGTTTTCAAAATCTTCTCAAACTTAAAGCAAGACTATCAAAAAGTACTATTCTATATGATAATTATAATAATTGTTCGACTCTTAAAACTACAACTCTAACTAGTATTTATAGTGTTCACAGATTTGTGCTACAGCGGATCATTCGGCGTCGTTAGTCGGAATCACCGATCAACTCGGTGATTCACCTTTTGGTGTAGTTCATCACCGTCTTGCACCATCCTTCAGCATCGTTGTACTCTGGGTCATTAGGCTACATGGTACTGCTTCGCGAAACTTCTTGGTGATACGCCGACTGCTCCCTTTTTCCGCCGACTTGATCCTTTCCTTCAAGGCTCAGCACACTAGAACAAAAGGCGAAGTAAGACCCTTCGGCGACTCGCCAAGTGGACTCGGTGATCCTCAGGCCTTTATTTCTTTGTTTTTTTCAGCCTTTTCATTCCTTTTTATGACGTAGTGTCCATGCTTTCCTTCAAACTTCAAATACCTGAAACTCAAGGGTTTTCATTAGATATTGAGATAAAATAAGAATTTGAGGACACAATTTCTATTAAAATATAGCCCTAAATGAGTCCAATTTGTGGAGTAATCAACACCCCCAACTTAAACCTTTTCTTGTCCTCAAGCAAACTCAAGTTCAACCGTTCAAAAAGGGTGTCTCGAACAGTGCTACACAACACTCAATCATGAGTGCACACAACAAGACTCAATTTACTTATGCAAGGATCAATTGTGTACTCAAAGATTCAAGTTATGACACACCATTTCAGTAGAGGCTATGGGAATCACTTCCATATCCTTCTTGGCATCTCGAGGAACCCGGGCTCATTTATATAATTCTGTGATCAAGACTGGGAATGGAAGTGAGGTTCGGCTCTGCCTTGCATGGATGAGTATCTTTGAAGCAATGATTGTACCCAAGTTTTTTTGAGTCTCCTCTTTGATACAACCCAGGCAAGCTGCCTTGGCAAGGCGAATGATCGACTCATTCTGGGACGGCCTAATTGTGCTATTGATAAAACCGAACCAGAACCTTGAGGCGATGTTTAGTTCTTTCTTTTCAATCAAAACTCATTCTGCCAACCACTTTGGAGTCTCATCTAAAACTAGTGGGGCTAACCACTTTTTCATCTCATCCAGCTTATTTGTTCTGATCAAGTGCTGGCAGTAATCCCCAATATTCGTGGACATGCCCAAGAATGCATTGACTTCCTCACTATCACACTTCACCCTCCTGCCTCTGATAACCATATAGTCAACTTCTTTAAAGGATCCTACTAGCTATTTTTTCTGGGGTATTAGTGCACTGTATGGACTGTCGAATTCTCTTACCCAGTTTGGAATATAAGGGCCACATGGTTAGTGAAGATTTGGAACTTGTGGTACCTCAGGCACTCCATTATCTCTGGGTGCCTGTCTACAACCCCGTCTATAGACAAATACTTTTCCTCCAAAATTGTTTTCAGCCCCTAAGCCTTTACTCGATTCATTGACTTAGGTGGGGGATCCTGTACTGGAGGCGCTAATACCATTTCATGTTCTGGAACTAGAGATGTAGTGGTGGTGGGCTGGGGAGTCTTGACCCTGGATGGATCATTCAACTTCTTAGTTCGCTGCTCAGTCCTTTGTGCTATTAATAGATCATCCTCATTAGAACCCACACCTTCGCTTTCAGATTGGTTGGGGTCATTTCTATAAAAGACATCACTGTCAGTGCTTGCATCTGATAATTCAAGGGTCTTGTCTTTGCCCTTTCCTTTTCCACCAGTCGGGGAAAGTTTAGCAACCTTGCTTCTGGATGCAGCTGCATCCTAGTTGATTGTAATCCCTTTTGTTTTACCTTGAGGTGTCCTGCTTCTTCCTGCAACTTTAGATCTAGCCATTTCTGCAAAGAATTGGAAAGAATTTTAAAACGACTAAATCAAATTCATGGGGAACAATTGCAGAAAAACTCTCGGATCAGATCGGCGAATCGCCAAGTTGCTTTTGCAAGCTAGGCCGAGCTAGCCGAAAGGAGTTGGCTCAAGAATGTTAACAAGTCGGCGATGGCAAAATCCTTTCGGCGAGTTGCCGACTTCTTTCGGCGAACAGGGTTTTATCTGCCGAAAGATACAGTGCAACAAATGTTCATGGGTGCAGACAAAAGGTGATCAAGGAGGCTTTTGGCGAGTCACTGAAGGCTTTTGACATCCAAAGACTTCTCACCGAAAGTTATAGAATCCAAATCATGAGTAGAATAAAATTAAACCGCTGAGTGGTTTGGCAAGCTCGACCCAGCTCGCCAAACGGCTCGACGTGCCTATTTCCAACCTATCTTCTCGACTTCAACCCCGCAACCCTCGAAAACAAAATCAAAGTATGCACTAGTACAATTATGCTTACAGTTTTTCCCGGACTTTCCCCAACTTAGACAGTATGCAGGAGCACCTCATAAAATTTCATTCATGCTAAATTATCAAAACGGGATTCCAAAATTCAAAGCACACGGGTTGGATTCGCGAATAAAAAAAACAGCTGAATAGTCTAATTTTATCAGAAACGCACAGTACACGACATAGGATAAAATTACTTACAATGAGAGTATAAATATCACAATTAAATACAAGGTTTGGAGAACCAACCTTTTAGGCAGATTAAGTCAAGACTGTGATGCTAGGCAGCAGATTAGTACAAATCCAAGCACTACTAATTCAGCTAAAATACTCACGAGATGTGAAAATTTTGAAAATACTAAGTAGGTGTGATTTTGCAAAAATTGAGAGTGAGAGAATATGAAAAAAAGGTTGAAAGTCAAAACCCGTGGCTTTATAAAAACCATCCAGATCTCACCCATTCGGCGACATTAGTTGAATTTGCTCCACTGATCGGTGATTTGCCGAATGTTTATCTACCTCACCGAGTTTTATAGGAACCTCAGTCAAAGTGAGGATCCAAACGTCGGTCTTTGTCAGGGTCGCCGATCTAGTTAGTGATTCGCCAATTGGACTTGTGTGATTCATCATGTACTTTTCACAAACTTTTCATGCCCAACCCTATAAAATCAAAACACTTTTATTTCAAAACTAACAAATTACAAACATTTAAGGGTTTTGGGTTGCCTCCCAAATAGCGCCATAGTTAACGTCATGGAACGACACAAGTTAACACTTATGCTCCAATGGTGAGGTTTGCCTCAACTTCATCAGGCAATCCTTCTTTAAAATCTGAATAGAGTTCAGTCAGCAGCTGATCCATTTGAGAACCTAGTAGTTCAATGAGGATAGCATGGGAGGTCGTCATCTGGTTCAACAGCGATACATTCTCCTTGATCTCCTTCAGTACCCTATGTTGCTCTTTGGATTTCTGGAGTAGAAGTGTGAGCATTTCTTTGTTCTGGCCATCCTCCTTGTTCTTAATTCTCCTTCGTTCATGAGGAGGAGCGTAGCGCTCTTTGTTGTTGCACTGGACTTCAAGATCCTCAATTTTCTTTGTCAGCTCATCTAACTGAGTTAGCAGGATCACTAAGTTGAAATCTCTCCTTTTCATTTCCTGATCTGGCTCATTTAAGTTGTCTAGCAATTTGGTTTCTTCCACATATGGTTGTCGTACTAGACTACCCGAGGTAATTTGATCAGCCATCATTCTATTTCCTAGACTAAGACTTCGGTAGAAAGATTCCAAAATGACTCTTTCGGGGATTCCGTGAGTAAGGCATTTACCCAAAAGTGCTTTAAACCTCAGCCATACCTCATGAAGCTATTTGCCTTCCGATTGCCTAAAAGTTAGGATCATATCTCAGAACATCATTCCTTTTAATGACGACAGCTCAATTAGCTTGCAAGTACTGCTCGATATGTTCAACTTCCCTGCTTCAAAAATCTAACAATCAAAACAAAACTAAAAATTGAATTAGTAAAGCTACAACTATTAAATATAAAAATTCTACTTAACTAAGAATTCCCAAATTACACCATTCCCCGGCAACGGCGCCATTTTGATATTTGCGTAATCAAGACACAACTTTTGATGCAAGTGTCTACGATCGTACAATAGTTTAGTAACCCAACCAAGGGTTGGGACCGTTCTCAAGAGAGTGGTTTTGAGAATTAATAGAAAAATAAAATTTAGTTCTAACTAGTCGTAGCTAAAGACATTAACGATTAAAAACATTGTAAATTAAAGAAGGACACAAGAGTGTCAATTAACAATGGGGGGTTTTGTCACTAGTAAGTAAAAACAGCAAAATAAACAAGGATTTCTAAGTAATGAGAGGGCATCCTTAGGATGTGATGGGAATATGGGTTAAGCTAGATTATTCGGTACATGCTTTCAATAGAAGATTCATAGAATAATTGTGACTAGGCTAGACTTTAAGGGGAATAAGCTCTCTCTCGAGCAACTTACCCTATTTCAAATGTGTTCCTCTCGGACGCCCACTTTTCGTATAAAGACCAGTTTATGCCTTAACCCACTCACTCTCTCGACCTGAGTGTCTGGACATGGGACTAGAATTTACTCTCTCGAGTAGAACCTCATGTCGACCCACTCATACTAGCAATCAATCTAGTAGTCTTAGTTTTACGACCCCTCTCTCGAGCAAGTCGAAAACACATAAATAAACTTGTATTTGCAACTACAAATTCATAAAATTCAACCACAACCACTAAACGAAATCACATTTAAACTACGAATAGACTATCAGCAAGCAAGACCCAACAATTATCTTAACCCATATTCGCTAAATCACACCCCAAGAATTGGGGATTTTAACCACACATGTATAAGAGATAGAAATTTATACGAAATTGAGCTTGCATTCAACTGGGTATGAAGATTTAAGCCTTGATACAAGCCAAAACTGAAGAATCCAAGAGACCCAAATCCAAATCTTGAAGATGAAACCTTTGGAACTTCAAGTCTTCAAATCCCTCTCAAAATTAGAGCAAAAATATCAAAAAGTACTATTCTATATGAAAATTATAATAATTGTTCGACTCTAAAAACTACAACTCTAACTAGTATTTATAGTTTTCACAGATTTGTGGTGCAGCGGATCATTCAGCGTCATTAATTGTAATCGTCGATCAACTCGGCGATTCGCCTTTTGGTGTAGTTCATCGCCGTCTTGCAGCATCCTTCAACATCGTTGTGCTCTGGGTCATTGGGAGACATGTACTACTTCGTGAAACTTCTCGGAGATACGCCGACTGCTACCTTTTTTCGCCGACTTGATCATTTCCTTCGGGGCTCAGCACACTGGAACAAAAGGCGAAGTAAGACCCTTCGGCGACTCGCCAAGTGGACTCGGTGATCCTCAGGCCTTCATTTCTTCATTCTTTTCAGCCTTTTTGTTCCTTTTTGTGACATAGTGTCCATGCTTTCCTTCTAACTTCAAATACCTGAAACTTAAGGGTTTTCATCATATATTGAGATAAAATAAGCATTTGAGGACACAATTTCTATTAAAATATAGCCCTAAATGAGTCCAATATTTGGACTCATCAACTACTTCACCCTACTTCTTTCCCTCGGACAATAACAGACTTCAACGGTCTGAAAGAACTGGCCTTCTTCTTTCCCTTAGGCACTAGGTCACCGTATGCCGTGTAGAATTCCCAGACCCATGTAGGAATATAGGGGCCTCGGGGCCTGGTGAACTGCTCGAACCTGTGAAACTTGAAAGTGTCCCTCACGGTGGAATATCTGCCCATTAAACCCTCTGTGGATAGCAGTTTCTCCTCGAGAATTTTCCTCAACCCGTTGGTTTTTAATTTGTTGAGTATCTGGGGAGAAGGACCATGTACTGGTGGTGCTAGAACCACAGTCGGTGTCGGACCTAGAATTGTATCAACTGTAGGAGGGGAGGCCTCTGGAACTCTTGACGAATTTGGGCGAGACCTAGCACGAATCTCTGCCCGTCGGGACTATAGAGGTTAGTCAATCTCCACCTAAGAAAATGCAGCTTAGGAGTCAAAGGATTCTCTCTCCCTGCCGGAGTTGTGCTCCGGAACCTCAGATACGGGAATCTTGCCCTTTCCTTTTCCTCCCTTTGGAGGTTCCTTCCTTCCCTTTTTAGAAGAAGTAGCTGCCTCCTCATTGATGATTGCACCCCGTGCTCTGCGGGGAAGCATGTCTAAGTTGGTTCTAGCCATATCTGAAAAACACACCAAAATAAGTGAGAATGATTTACAAAAAATGCAGACATCATATTGCAGACAGACTCGCCGAACTGATCAGTCGCCGAATCACTTTGGCGAGCTAGATCGGGCTCGCGGAAGGGATTGGTGCAAAAACTTTCCAAAAAAATGGCCTATTGGCAATGGGAAAGGCCTTTCGGTGAATCGCCGACATCATTCAGAGAGCACAGACAAGCCCGGCGAAAGTTACAGTGTATTTTAGGGGTTGGGGACGTAGAAAGGGTGATCAAGGAGACTTTTCGCGAGTCGCCGAGTGCGCTCGATGAGCTCAGGCTTCTCGCCAAAAGTGACAGAACCAAACTCAACATTAGCATGAAATTAAAGGCGATAAAGGGGGATTTGGCGCACCGTCGAGTGGTTGGGCGAGCTCAACCCAGCTCGCCAAACTGCCCAACGTGCCTACTTTCTACCCCGACTTCCAAAATCAACCCTGTAGCTCCCGAAAACAAAATCAAACCACATACACACTCAATTAGGCTCAGACCCACCAGACCGATGCCATCGGGGTACTCATACTTCCCCCGGTTTGGCCAAAATTGGTCATTTGACGACTTTAGCTCTTAAAAATGACGTCAAACGCTCCATCATTAGGTAAAGCATGTCATTTAGCACAAATTTGGGTTACTCAGACTTCACCCAACTGGACCCAACCATAATTAAGCACAACCCAACAATTTATGATCAATTTTAAGGCACAGAATTTGGGAAATTAACAATGACGCATTTTAGGCATGACATTAAAATTAAAACAGACAGACAAGCACACAAATATGATTTTAGAGAGGCCCAGCACACATCAATAAGAACAGTACGATTGCAAAAGAGTTTAACCGCTAATTATGAGTTTGGGGTTCAGAAAACCAACATTTAATGCCGAATTGAGAATTTGTAAACCTAGGCGGCAAGGTATCCAACTCCGAACACAGATTCAACGACTGGAAAGTGGTAACAATGCAAAAATATAAAAAAATATAGTGCAGCTGTGATTTTGTGAAGTTAAAAAGTGAGGGAATGTGAAAGAGTTTGAACTTTTAAACCTTTGGCCTTTTATAACCGTTCAGTTCGCGCCCTTTCGGCGATATTAGTTGATCTTGCCGAACCACTCGGTGGCCCGCCCAGTGGTTACTTACCTCGCCGAGTTTTACAAGACCTTCAGTTAATGTGGGGTTCCAAACGGCGGACAAAGTCGGGTTCGCCGACTTGTCCATGGGACCGCTGGGTTTTACAAACTTCAACTGCATAATTTCTTGAGTCCAACGGCAGTCCAAGTCGGGCTCACCGACCTCTTCGGTGAGTCGCCGAATGGACTCTTGGCTCGCCAACCTGCAGATTTCAAACACATTCCACTTTTTAACCTGCACAACCAACACATGATTATTAAAAAAACAAAAATAAAGAAATAAAAACTTGGGTTGCCTTCCAAGAAGCGCCTTAGTTAACGTCGTGGCACGACGCAAGTCCCCACTCAACTTTGACTCATGGGGTTTGCCCTAGTGTCACTAGGCAGCCCCCCTTTTTGTCTTGGGTAGAGACAAGACAACATATGACCCATTTGGGTCTCTAGTAGTTGAATAGATATGGAATAAGAAGCAATCATTTGATTCAGCATTGAGACATTCTCTTTCATCTCTTTCAACACTCTGTCGTAATTTTTGACTTTGTGAAGAATGGGTGAGAGTATCTCTTCTACTTGTCCATCCTTGTAGTCCTTGGGATTTCTACGCTCATAAGGAGGAATGTACCTCTGTTTCTTTTTGTATAGTGCTTCAAATTCCATTATCTTTTGGCCAAGAGATCTAGCTGAGTCAACAGTGTGGTCAAATCTTAGTCCTTCTCTGTCTCCTTGTTCGTCTTAGTCATGTGATCAAGGAGTTGGGCTGCTATTGCATAGGGTAGTCGTATGAGACCACTCGGAGAAAATTGGTCAGCCACTCCTCTGTTCTCAAGATCGAGACCTCGATAGAAGTAGTCCAGTAGCATCTTATCTGGGATTCCATGAGTTAGGTAATGCAACAATAGTGTCTTAAATCTCAGCCACAACTCATGGATTGACTCACCCTCCATTTTCCTGAAATTTAGGATGTTATCCCTAAGAATCATCATTTTTGAATAAGGATGGTCCACTTGGTTACCGTTGCTACAAGACATGCTCCTTTCTTCTGTTCTAAACAAGCAACATACAAACCAAAACTGAAAGTAAGTAGATTCAACTATGACTAAAAAGAACAAAATTCAACTTCACCAAGAAATCTTAAACAACACCACTCCCCGGCAGCGGCGCCATTTT
The DNA here is from genome assembly GCA_029582605.1 of Solanum gracilifrons. NCBI lineage: Eukaryota > Viridiplantae > Streptophyta > Magnoliopsida > Solanales > Solanaceae > Solanum > Solanum gracilifrons. The sequence continues at coordinate 9,162 of JAJOOH010031041.1, forward strand.
GATTAATAATGTTTCAAACACACTTCATCCAATTCTAAGCGTCAACGGTCATTAATGAATATAAAACCCAACTAAATGAGTTGGGGTCGAAGCCCACAGGGAGCGGTACGTGTTTAAGATTCAATAGGAAAGTATGAACATAATCAAATCAGTCATAGGAATAAAAAATGTCGAATAAAGACATCATTCAAATCAGGGGGTGACACGAATGTCAAATGGGGGTTTGGTTTAAAATTATCAACTACAAACAGCAATAAACAATACGAATTAACAATAGTGAGACAGAATCTTGGGATGTGATTCAATTATACGCTAATATAGACAAATGGATAATTGCAACTACTAGAAAATAACTAAATATTAGTGAGTAAGCTAGACTATAAAGGAGGTAAACTTTCTCTCGAACAATTTACCCCAAATCAAGTCGATTTCTCTCGAACATCAACAAACATGCGAAATAAGAACAGCTCACACCTTAGTTCATTCACTCTCTCGAGCTGAATGTGTAGAATTGGGTTTAGAATTCACTCTCTCGAGCTGAACCCATGACAACCCAATACCCACAGACCATCAATCAATAATCTTATTTTTAAAACCTGTTCTCGAGCAAGCCAAAAACACAAGGGTAGAACTGCATTTGCAACTACAATTCTTAAATTAAACCACAATTAATGATTGAACTCACTTCTAAATAGAATTTAAACTAACAATTAGCAATACCCATAAACTAAATCAGCCCATAATCACATAATCACACCCCACGAATTGGGGTTTTAGCTAGACATCATAAAAAGATAAAAATCGTTACCAAATTGAGTTTCCATCAACTGGGTAATATTGATTTCATCTTTACAATGTTCCAGTTCAAAGAATCTCAAAGACCCACTTCCAATTTCTCAAAAGTGAAAAAACTTCAATTTATTCAAAGCTAATGAACATTAGAGAAAACTTGTCTCCCCGTTCAAAACTTAATAATAGACTAAGATATTATGATCTCAGATACTAAACTAAATTTTCAAAAATGTATTTATAGTCGTCAAAAATGTGTTGCGAAGAGTCAATCGGTGAAGTAAGTCGGGCTCACCGAACCACTCGGTGATCCGCCCTTTGGTCATTTTTGTCGCCCTTCTGCCTTGGCATTCAGTAACCTCAAGGTCTGTAACTTTGGGCGATCTAACTTTGCATCGCGGAACCACTCGGTGATCCGTCGATTGCTCCTTTGTCTCACCAACTTGGTTCTTTCCTTCAAGGCTTGGCACACTGGAACTTTAGGCGGTCAAGTAGCCATTTGGTGACTCGCCAAGTGGACTTGGTGATCACCAGGCTTGCCTTTCTTCATTCTTTCAGCCTGTTTTGTTCCTTTTTGCAAATTAGTGTCATTGCTTCCTTCCTCAATCCATATACCTGGAAATAAAGTGTTTTACATAAGTTATTGGCACAAAATAAGCATTTGAGGATACTAAGTCTATATAAAGAAAGCCTTAAATGAGTCCAAATCTTGGACTCATCAAGTATGACCCCATACTTCAGTGTGGATCAATTAAAGAGGATACGAAGCACTAGAACTAGAAATAAAAAATGGCAATTTGTGACTATTTCCCTATTGGCAAGCTGAACAAACATTAGACCGAGAACTCGATGTGACTAGTAAAGAGAGACTCTTAATAATACTACTTATTGGTCGTAGAGATGAGTGACCTAAACGACTATGCCATAAATCAGAAGATAACTTTGAAACATGGAAAGCTTGTGATTTATTTGACGAAGAGGGTTTGCTGAGTGGTTGGGCAGCAAGGAGACGATAAAGGCCATGCTCAAGAGTGCAGTAGTATTTTCATTGTTGCCTGATACTTCACAAGACAAAAATGAGGGTGAAACTCAAATATAACATCATTATCTGAAGTAAATTTTGTCACGCTAAGAATATTTTTGATAATTTTAGGTACCAATGATTCATTATATAAATGTAAAGGTGAGCTAACTTTAGGTAAGGTAGAATGACCAAAATGAGAAATTGTCAAACATGGTGCATTAGCAATATGAATTTGTTCATTTCCAAGATACTCTCCTCTAACCGCCATGTTCCGTATATCATTAGTTAAATGACGAGTAACCCACAATTTAGGTACCAATTCAAGTCTCCAACCATTGAATGTTGTGCAATTAAAACAGCCATGTGCGACTTGGATGGATCTTGATAGGCATGGTCAAAATGATGGTAGCATTTTAGGGCCGGGTGACCAAACTTATTACAAAATCGACATTAATTTTGGGTGGACGAATTAGTATTACGACTCCAACCTCATCCTCATCCGGATCTTCCATCATAAGCTGATTTTTATTGAAATTAATAGGCTTCTTAAATGAATTATTATTATTAGTGTTATTGGATCGTCCAACAGACAAGCTGGCTTGGCCTAGTCCTTGTTCCAAACTTATTGTTTGTTTGAAACAATACTCATGACTTAAAAATAGTAACACCCCGAAAATTTCAAATCTAAGACACGAACAATTCTTTATTTGTGTATAAGGTTCTATCTCTTAAATTGTTTTTAGGTGTTAAAGGTCAATTCTTTAGTGTGAGAATGAATTTGGATATGAATTAAGGTCACTAAAATCCCCTAACACAAAGTTGAGTTGAAAGCTTTCTTACCGATTAGGTTTTGATATAAGATTATATTTAGGTCAACTCTCAGCACATAATGAATTTGGTGGCCCATTACCTATTAAATTAAAGTTATATGAGTCATCTTTCCAACTCTACCAAGTTTGCTTCATTTCAAGGTTGGACTATAATGTTATGCTCATTTTAGTAAAGTCAGCAGTCGAAGTTCTACTGATGACAATTACAGAAGGTGGAATTTTCCATGAACCATATAGCCATTCGTGAAGACTTTCTGCAATTGGTTTTTCAGCAACTTCTTACACACGTTCCAAGGTTATTTTGGTCCTTTCCCGAGCTTTTTAGCCCTATTCTAATTAACTAAGTATATTATTTAACTAACTAGTTATACTCTCATAATAATCAGTTATCCTCTCATAATAATCAATCTGAACATTCAAGTCTCCAAAATGTCTCTCAAAACTCACCTTGGGTTCCACTTCTTCATCAAGAACCCCACACTTCCATGTCAAAAATCCAAGATACAAAGAGAAACTTTTCATCCAAGGTTTTCCCAAGTTCTTCCACTCTAAGAACTTCATAAACGAGTTTCTTCTCTCAAGATCAAGCCCCAAGATTATAAGCTCAAAGATTTCCTCCAAGAAAGCTAATGTTCTTCCTCAAGCTCAAGATAAATGAAGTCTCCATCAAAGTTTTAAATCTAATAGCTTCATAATCAGATATGGCTATCATAATGATGAACTGAGTTCTTCCTCACGTCCTACATCTATCTAAATTCAGTAGAATATTAATCCATGGTTTTATCCTGGATTTTGAGCATTCTTGAGATGAGTAGTATCGTTGAGTTCTTAGTTCTTGATTTCTGAGTATTGAGTTTTTTATATTGTTATTAAGATCTTTGAGTTGATTTGTTCATGTCGATATTTCAGCATGAATCCTATTTTGAGTTATAATTTTTTAGAATCTTTTAAAGCAAACATTTTTGTCTTAAACTGATTTTCTAAGAAAGCAAAGATGAGTTTTAAGAAAGAGTTTTAAACATGATTTGAGTAAGAGTATAAGGGAACTAAGTATTCCCAAATGTATCACTTTTTACATTGAGAAAAGAGAAATTTTGATTTCTGAATGAATTAATGAGTTTAAAGATATTTCAGAGCAATTACCTCTTTTAAGAGGATATTTTGAGCAATTACCTCAAACTGAGAAAGAGTATGGTTTATACATTTAAGCATGAGTATATATTTATTGGGAGTAATATTGAGCATCGATATGGGGTGAGTTCAGACAACTCAGCATGTAGCCAATATGGGTAAATGATCATACTTTTTAGATGACTACTTACTGGTTTTGGGTAGAGCTTTAGTGGATCCACATAGTTGAGATGTTCTATATCCCAATAAGGTATATGACAGTTATGGTAGTGTGAGTGAGACATTATATCATCACGAGGCTCATAGTGATGGTTGTCGGTTAGAGAAACTCCCAAGTAAAATAAAGTAAACTATAT
>JAJOOH010031042.1:0-13345 GCA_029582605.1 Solanum gracilifrons
GTGCTCAATACTACTCCCAAAATGTACTTAGCTCATATGTTTTTAAAACAAAACTTCTTTCTTTGGTTTGAGATAATTACTCAAAACTTAGCTTAAAAGCTCTCTTGGAATCGATGTTCCCTTTCTTGCTCAAATGTGAAAACATTTCTAACTTTTGAGAATACTTAGTTCTCGTATTACTTTGAAGAAATGAACTTTTACTTTTACTCTTTACTCGACTCAAATCTTAAGTCTTAAAACAAATTTAAAATGTTTGGAAAATACTTTTGGAAAAGTCTTTGAACTTCTTTTGACTTAACTCTTAACTTCTTGACTTGACTCTTAACTTTCCTTGAATTGAATTATTGATTCAAGGTTCATGATCTCATGTTTATGGATGATTTCACGATGTTTAGACGTACCTTAGAGTGTTGGAATTACCTAGGAAACACAGGTACGTTGCTATGGAACTAGTAAGGAAAGAAGGGGGCAAATGGGATGAACTGATGTCTCTGGCGCTCTAAGAGGCACGAGGCGCCAGAGCAAAAACTTCAGAGGGATAGGGTAGGGCGCTCTGGCTGGCGCGGCTACCCAGAGCCCAAACTTCAGAGGTTCCCTCTTGGGGCTCTGAGAGGGACGGCGCCCCAGGACCTTGCCCAAGTGCACTCCGACTTTTCTCCTTTGTTTTCCAACTCCAGAAGATAGGAATCCAAGTTCCAATGTTATGTATTTTTTGTGATCAAGAGGTGGAATTTTTTGAACATTTGTTCTCCATGTGTGTTTATAGTAATCAAATCTGGACAAGAATGCTGAAATGGGTGGGAAACTACAGAAGCATTGGTCCATGGCAACAAGAAATAAAATGGGTTAGTCGGATAGCAAAGAAGAAAACTGCTCAAGCTGAAGCTATATGTTGTACCTTTGCAATGGTTATTTACAATATCTGGAAAGACAAGAACACTCTGAGGTTCAAGAGGGGAGAAGTAGAAGTTTCACGTATCTGTAAAGACATCGCTATGCACCTGCACATTCAAGGAAGAAACAAGGCATCTTAGCAGACCATGTTGAGCTCTTTGAATTACTTCCCTTGGGAGATAGCCTTATGATTGTTTTTCTTTCTTTGTAAGAAGTTAACTAGTTAGATTAGTTTACTGATAGGTCTATGAGGTGGTAGATGGTCAGCTTCTATCCGACATTGTAATTTGACACTTTTTGGTTAATAAAGCAAGATGTTAATAAAAAAAATACATTTGAGTTGTTATTTACTATTTTAAAATCTTTATTTATAATTCATCCTTATTGTTGCTTTTATATTGAACTGAGTTGAGTATTTCTGAGTTTGAGTACCTTTGAGTATCCTTGAGTATAATTGAGTTGAGTTGAGTTGAGATAAGGTGAGTATGTTCTTCCTTTTTATCAGTTCAAGCTTATTTATGTGCTTTAGAATTCCCCTTGCATGCTCATACATTCCATGTATTACTGCCATTTGGCCTGCATCATTTCATGATGCAGATACAGGTAACCAGTGTTATCAACAAGTGCTCTGTTGATACCACTTGCAATTTGAGTTAGATTTGGTGAGCCTCCTTGCTTCTAGAGGGTTCAACATCTTCATTTTCAGTTTTGTTAGGATGTCATGGGTCTTGTCCCGACTTCCATCATAATTTTTAGTGGCTTCATAGACAGTAGAGTTTTGATAAATTTGTTTCATTTCCAGTTGTTAATGTTTTAGACTTGAGTTGCCTCTTTTGGCTAGTTGAATGTTTTTAAATATTCTGACATATGTTTTGAGGCGTTTGAGTTAAATATTTACTTTTGAGTTCATCAAATTTTGAGTAATTCTTTCACTAAGTATTAAGTCAGGCCAAGGGTTCACTTGAGAACCAACAATGGTTTTCGAGTGCCAGTCGCATCCAGGGTGTAGGCTCGGGGGTGTGACAACTTAATTCTAAGGCACCAAAAGAAGAAAGAATTGAGATTTTTTTTATTTCAATTGCAATGAAACATTACTACGTTTGTGCCTCCCAGTCCACAACTCAGAACGCTACTTGAATGGTTGAATTCATAACATTTGGTTCTTTAGAAAATAAAACTTCTAGTTCTACCATTATTATTTGTAGGCTTTTTCCCGCCATAGTGGAGTCGAATTCAAATATATCAATTAAGCTTCTTATGAAGTGTGTTTCATTCCTCAAAGTTTTCTTCCTCCTATTTCATGAAGATTAATCTTTTACTTTACGTCTTATATGTATCTATTGCAATTTATTTTTTCTATTATGGTAACTTTTTTGAACTCTGCTAAAAATTCCAGCAAGGATGATTGAAAATTTGCCTTCTCTTTTGTGCCTTTCTACATGCTTCTTCATTTACTTTTTGGGGAAATTTCTTATGAGTTGTGCTATATTTGATAGCACACAACAACGAATATGTGATAACTAATACGAAATCAATGACGAAGTTTGTTAAAAGAACCAAACAGGTTTCTCTCTTTCTTTCCACACTTATATAATATTTATTGTTTTATCTTAGGTACAAATATTTTTTATACCATTGCACTCTTCCTAAAAAAAATAGTATAGAGACAATTAGTCCACTTCTTTTATCATAAGTTGACTTATTTACCATATACACTATAACAAAAATATTTTTTATCGACAGTAAATATGCACATTTACGAAAAGTGCTAGAGCCTTTGCTCACATTATCTAATTGTCATTAGATTTAATGTCACTATAGACTTTTAGGACATTTATACAAAGTACGAATTACCTCTAAAAATACATATTTAGCGGTAATTAAGATATTAATTATCGTTAAAAATAATTTTTGATGTAGTGATAACTCTTTCGTTTAGCTTCTTTCAATTAAATTTGTGAACCGTAAACTTTGATACAACCCGACAAACTATCTTTTCGAAAAATATGTTAAACAACATGCCTTTTTCTTCTTGATCGTTAGGAAAGTAACAATTCCAAATAAGTTGGAGCCGATAATATGAAACCTAAGCAATAGTAATGAATATTTTGAGACAATGAGGAAAGGCCTTTAGGATATTAAAAATTTTAGGGTCATTTTTTACCTATAGATGGTACGACATACTATAATAAAAAAAAGAGATCAACGGAGGTTCATAAAAAAGGAGTCGAAGGTCCTCCATTTGAATTTAGTGAATTATGTTCTTGTATGGACGTGATGTTCCACATTACTGAGGAGTGTTGTTGTTCGAGGCTTTTTGGTCTTTTTTTAACGTCTGATGTTGTTCTTTATAATTTCCTGGAATTTAGAAAATTTCATTACTTCAGACCAACAATTTCCATCGAGATTTTATTAGACTTCTTACTTATAGTTAAAATCTCTCTATGCTTAATTATTTTTGTGCAACAAAAACGAAAATTAAAAAATATACCACTTTATGATTTCAAAAATCTCTCTACACTTTGCCTTAAGATAAAATGTTCTTGAAAATACAGTGTATGTATCGAAAATATAGATATTACGGAATGATCATATGTAAGCTCAATAAAATAGTTCAATCATGTGCGAAATACAGTTAATTTACCTAGTTATATAATGAATGTAAACATATCTTTGCAAAATTAATATTTTCAATGCAATAACTTACTCATATAGAGAACATAAATAAACTTAACAAAGTAAAATTAGCATTGCATAAAAGAGAAAAAAACATTAGTATTAAGTAATTTAGCCTTTGACTGGTGATGGAATTATATAATAAATTTAAACAAATCTTGCAAAATTAATACTTTCAATGTAATAAATTAATCGTATAGAAAACATAAATAAACTTAACAAAGTCAAACTAGCATTATATGCAAAAGAAAATAAATTATTTTGTAATTTTTCCTTTGACTGGTGATGGAATTATATAATAAATTGAAAGATATCTTACAAAATTAATATTGTCAATGTAATAAATTACTCATATAGAGAACACAATATCTGTCAATCAAACAGAGGCGGAAGAATTTAAAGTTTATAAATTTTGAGAATCTAGTTATTATTTTTATATATTATTGTGTTCTAAATTACGTGTGGCTTTTATGGGTCTTAAATAAAAGACATAAAAAAATTTCAATGATAAATAATTTTTTCAAAATTAATACTTATTCTCTGAATCCCAATTTATGTTGTATAGTTAAAATTTCAGGAATCAAAATTTTAAATTTTAACAAGAAATCATTAAATTTTTGAAATAAAATTTACATACTTAAAAACTATTAAAAATAATAACAACAATTAAAAATATTTAAAAGGTGTATTTAAAATTATGATAGAAAATTGTTTGGCTTTGAAATTCAAATGTTACGAATATAAATTTAAGCAGATGGAGTACAAGATATTAAATTATTCCTATAGTAAACAAAGCATCCCACAAAATTAGCTTGTTCAACACATAATTTATTTGTATAATTTTACTGTAGGAAAAGGGTCTAAAATATACTCCAACATTGGCCGAAATTGTTGTTACGCTATCAAATTTTATGGAGGACCTTTTACCCCCTGAACTATTTAATAGTGTATTTTAAAGGTATATATGTGCCCACGTGGACACATTACTATTTATAATTATTCTATATTTTTTATGTCCACGTGGACACATATATACCTTTAAAATACACTATTAAATAGTGCAGGGGGTAAAAGGTCATTTACAATGTTTGGTATCATAACAACAATTTCGCTCAAAGTTTAGATATATTTCAGACCCTTTTGACTTTTACAGTTGTATATAGTAAATTTGGAGTTAATGTACGTAACTTCTCATGCTAAAAAATGCTAATGAAGAGCTATCGCAATCTGAAAATTACATCTTAATCTAATATAAGAAAAAAATTGTATTCAACTGCAAATAATAAGAGAAAAATAATACAAATTTGATAAAAATAATATTTATTTCCGAAGTAAAAAAATATTTAAAAACTAGAGTTTTCTTTGACAATGAATACAAATTGGAGTTGTTTTTAAATCTGCATGAGTAATTTAGAAAAAGAAAAGTGAAAAATAACTTTTTATTTTTCTTAAAATTCTTGAGTTCAATTTAAATTTTCGTGGATAAATGTATTTTTTTGCAGTTCAACTCGAATTATTTTTTTTACTTTTTATGGCAAAATTCCCCTAAAACATAAGGTTATGATTTGCTATGTACATATGATTGTAGCATGTCAATATCATTCTAATGAGAATATGAAATTATTTATCAAAAGAAAGGTATATGACATAAAGAAAGAAACAATAAGCTTTCTTATTTGGCTAATGTCTTGTTGCAAGTTGCGTAGAAATAGGAATTAAATTTCAATTATATTATTCCTTTCTATTTCACCCTACGTAATTTTATTCTTCAATTTATGTTTTCACTAGTTTCTGCAATGCGGCCTGGAGGAGGGCGTTGATGGCCACATTCACACCATATGCGTTTATAAAAAAAAAGAGATATCGCCACAAAGAATGTTATATTTAGCATCTTTTTTTTTTTACCCTCCCTAGGAGCTCCCACCCCTTTTTGCTCCCTTGGTGACTCGAACTCGCAACCTTCGGGTTGAAAGTGAGGGGTGCTTACCATCTGAGCAACTCCCTCTCGTCATTTTACAGTCAGCATCTGTCTTGCAACAACATATGAGAACGTCTTTTGCTTCAATATTTGGTGAAATACCTATCAAATTAAATGTCATAATCTATAATTAAGAGTTTACATTTCATATTTGAGGACAAGAAGCTTTTCAAAACTAACTTAGAAAATATTATAGAGAAGTGTATGGTATTCAGTTACTAAAAGAAAAAATCAAGTAAAAGACTTGCATAGCCCTATCATCATAAACATGAGGAAAAAAATCCACATTTGAAAGCCATATCTTACTTTTTGTGTATGCTCAATAAGTCACTTGATGGTGATATTTTGTTTCCTTTGTGTCCTATACATAGCATATATATATATATATATATATATTGTAACACTTCAAAAATTTCTAAGCTAAGGTCCGAACTATTCTTTATTTACATGTAAGGTCATATTGGGGATTTTTAAATTGCTCATATGTTTAAATGTCAACACTTTAGTGAGGGAATGAATTGTGATATCAATTAAGGTGACTAAATCCCCCTAGCACAAAGTTGAGTTGAAAGCTTCCATACCAATTAAGTTTGATGTAAAATTCTATTTGGGTCAACTTTAAACAACATCTCTTAGAATATAAAGGGTTACATAGCTCATAACCTATCAAATTAAAGGTATTTGAATCTTCTTTTTAACTCCACAAATTTTGCGTCAATCTGAGTTCCAAGTAAAATATAATGGCCATTTTAGTAACCTGATACATTGCAGTGACGAATTAGCGACGGAAAAATATTAAAAAGTGGTCGTTGTTGTCTTTTTACCTCTAAGAAAACCCTAAACGAATTTCTTGACTAAATAAAGACCCAAACCAATCAAATTTGCAATTCTTAATCCAACATTCTCTTCTCTCTCAAACCCTAACGAAAAACCCTAAGGAAAAATCAAAGTAAAAGACTTCCATTCAAGATGTTTTCATTCTTTTTAAAAATTCTTCTTCAAAGTAAGTCCTTATCCAAGAATTTCATTTTTTCCAATTCAAATTTCTTCATAAAATTATGAATCATTAATGAGAATCATAATTCTTGGCCATATAGATTTTAAGAAACTAATACAAGAATCCCAAGAAAGGTTTCCTTGATTGTATTTCTCGAAGCTAGGATTTCAAGGCTTCTAATCAAGTTCATCTTCAAGATTCTTAAAGAAACTTGTTCTTTCCGGTATATAAGGCTATCATAATGTTTGACTAGTTCGTCCTCATGCCCTACATCTACTTTCAAATCAATAAAAGAATAATCTAGGGTTCTATCTCTAGATTTGAGTATTCTTGAGATGAGTTGATTTTGAGTTCTCGAGTTTTTGATTCTTTTTGAAATTTTATTCCTAATTATTGAATTGTTATATGTTATGCATTGAGATTCTTGAGTTGATTTGTTCATGTCTATATTTCAGCTTGAACCCTATAATTTGAGTATTCTTGAGATGAGTAGTATCGTTGAGTTTTGAGTTCTAAGTATTGAATTTTTCTATATTGTTATTTAGATTTTTGAGTTGATTCATTTATGTCTATATTTCAGCATGAACCCTATTTTGATTTATAAATTTTAAGAATCTTTTAAGACCAACATTTGTGTTTTAAACTGAGTTTAAGGAAGTAGGGAGGAGTTAGAGAAAGAGTATAAAGGAACTAAATATTTCCCAAATGTTTCATTCTTACATGAAAAAAGAGAATATTATTTTGAGAAAAGAGAAACTTTGATTTCTAAACGAGTTTATGAGTTGAGAGATATTTCAAAGCAGTTACCTCTTTTAAGAGGTTATTTTGAGTAATTACATCAAAACAGAGAAAGGGTATGTTTTATACATTTGAGCATAAGTAAATTATTGGGAATAGTATTGAGCACCGATACGGGAATGAGTTCATACAACTCAAAATTCTCATAAACAATGTATGCCAGCATCCGTAAAGGATCATACTTTTTAGATGAATCCTTTGTGCCTTCGGTCAGATCTTAGTCGATCCACTTAGTTGAGGTGTTCTATATCCCGTCATTGTATATGACAGTTTTGGCAATATGGCGGAGACAGTGTATCATCACGTAGCTCATAGTGATCGTTATCGGTTAGAGAATCTTCCAAATAAAGTTAAAAGTGTATTTTTGTTATATCACTTAATGTGTTGAGTTCAGTGATGAGTATGTATTTTGTAAAGTTTTAATGATTTAACTTCTTTATTTCTTTACATTCAGTTGAGTATATATTTATGTATATTGTAGGTCCTGAAATCCAATTATTTACTATTCAACTATCTAACATACTCGTACATTTAATATACTGATGTCATTAGAGATGCATCATTTAATGATGTAGATACAAGTTGTTAGGATTCTTAACAAGAGTCTGTTCAGATCACTTTATCTGCTCGTCAGCTTTTGATTAAGACTGTCTTGCTTTCGGAGGACTCCAATTTTATGAGTTGTTAGTATTAGTAGCATTTTGAGTAGTCGTGGGTCTTGTCCCGACACTCGTTTATATATAGTAGAGGCTTTATAGATAGACAGTTTTAGAGAGTATTTCAGTTTCAGAGAATTTTGAGATTTAATATACTGTTGATTTACTATTTCTTTTAGTTTGATGTTTATATATGCTTGAGTTAGTCTTCCGCTTGTAGTCTTCCAAGCTGAGGGTTCGTTTGGGGACCAACAATGGTTTTCAAGTACCGACCACGTCCAGGGTGTAGGCTCAGGTCGTGACAAACATGGTATGAGAGTCCAGAGTTTAAAAGTCCTTGGGTGTCTATGAAGTTGTGTCAGTAGAATCTTATTTATGGTTGTGAGGATCCCACTTTTATAAATAAGGGACTAGAGATATTTAAGAAAAAATTTCCTTCTTTCATACTATAAATGGTGCACTAGAACTGTGTCATAAGGAACTTATCCAAACTCATGTGTTTCTCAGATCCATTCAACTACCCCTTCTACTCAAGTAATTGAAAAGCAAAGGCCAGATCATTATCGATGAGTTAATCTCAACAATGGTTTTAAGAAAGTCAAATGACTGTAGAGGAGCTTGAGAAAATCATGTGAGTGAGCTTTAGTGGATTCAAAAGAATTCACTCTTATTCAACCCAGAGACTCTCTTCTCTAATCCTTATTCAGGTGAGACCCTTACGAGGGAAGTATTTTTTAGAATGATTGGATAGTATCTTCACCCGAAAGGGTATGAGTTATGATGTTATGAGATAGTAGTAGTAGAAGTGCCAGAGTTATAAGTATGCATTTAGGAGTGTGGTAACCTTAGAAATGGAGCTAGTTATTGAGTAGAGTATGTAAGTTGTAGCCATGTACCTAGTAAGTCATTAATGATGACTTTTCCCTTATGTGTGGGCTAAGGAGTTGTAATTTTGTGTGGATTTCATGATAAAAGGTTAAGAAACTAGTCAGGATGAGTTGGAGAATACTTTAACTAGAGAGGAGTTATTGTTGATGTAACATTGTATTAGTGAAGGCCAAGTATAGGTGTAGAATAAAATAGCAGAGTATTCATGAGGTGATAGATCTAAGCTAGGCATATGAATTTTTTTGAAGGAGTCATGAGATTAGAGGGTTATAGAACTAACCTGGTAATGATGTATAGTGAATGGGTAAATAGAACTTAAGTTGTGAAAGACTAGGAAATGTGACGGTAAACTGTAAGTAGACTGAGAGATAAAGATTGACTGCTTGTCATGAGGTCTTAGTGGGCGAGTGTTTCTTAATTTTATCTAGTAGTCATAAGTTAGTATAGTATGTGAGCAATTATATTGATATCCATGTTTAGTACTAGACACTAAGCTTAAATTCGAGATGAGTGTCATGATAAATAGGATGGTAATATGACAGTGATGATGTTAGTTTTAAAGTCTGATCTGGTAGATTTGTCATAGAGTAGGTGAGGAATTAAGACGTTAGTTTCAATAAATGTGAGTGGCAGAAGTGTGGGATTCTGACTTTTAAATGAGAGCAATAAAGTGCGACTAAGTCAATAGAGAAACAAGGTCACTAAGAGATGCACCCAAGATCGTATGTAGTCAGATGAGGTTCTAATTAAGTTTATGATTTTTCATGTGTGCCTAGATAGTATATTTGATTTGTCAATATGGAATAGGATGATGTAAGCATTATTTTTCCCTTAAGAGTTAGATTAAGTGACTTTGCAAGTCAATGTGGATAATAGTTATAAAAAGTCTTTTATAGAAGCCGAAAGAATTTACAAGAAGCATCTAAGAAAGAAAACTTAGAAGGAATCTTAGTGCATATTCATGGAGAGTTCAATAGCCATAATATTAGCATTTTCTGAGTTAGTAAAGAAAATATAGACTAATTAGAGTTGATGGAATAGATCCATAGCTTTAAAATATCACCTTCAGACCTTAAGGGGAGATGATGAGATGAGAAACCAAGTCAAGTGTTGACAATAAAAGAGTGACGTATTCGGAAATAGTTAAAGTGATATATTGTTCCATTCATACTATAACGTATTCCTCAAAGTTTAGTCGTTACAACATTTAATTGATGTCAAAATTATGTTCATGAACTATGCTCATACACTACAAACTGATTTACATGTTTTCTTTGTTCACATAATGAGGGGAAAATACTTTAGCCCATTGATATCAATCTTACTTCATAAAGTTATGGATATCAGCCTCATGATATGAACCTATTCATATAAGCCCTTATATCTCATAGTATTCTCAGTCTTGTGAATTCATGATTTAATCTCAACGGATAGCAACATAATGAATGTCATGTATATTCTTTTATCAGATATCTTGAATGAATTGTACTTATGATCTTTCACCCTAAGCTCTTTCAGTGATCCTTTTCAGTTTTGATAGTGTGGTTCTCGATAGTAGTTGAGTAATAATAGATGGAGAGGGTTGGTGTTTCTTATTGAGATAGTGGTGGTCTTCTTATTCCATCTAATGTTATAATGTGGAGGAGGAATATGATGATGTTTTACTTTGAGTAATAGTTAAATGAGAGAAATTAGTCAGTTCTTGGTAGTAATATGTGAAATTTTTGTTGGTAGAGATGATGAGATAGTGAGAAATTCTTAGAAGGATTGGTTTGTATGAGTCCATGGAGTGATTATAGTACTAGGCTTGAGTGTTATGTTGTTAACATGTGGACAAATGCATGATGTATTAGGTGTTTCTTAATATGGGCTCAAGGTTGGTTGAAGGCAGCTATAAGGAGAAGTATTCCTGGGATAAGATTACCTATAGAGGTATAAAACCTGAATCTTATGGTTTAGATAAGTATAAACATCTCATATTTAGCATCTTGTGATTTAGAGATTAGGATTGAACACAGTAAGAGCAGACAATTTAACTTAGACCTTGGTAAGAGTAGCCATAAATCCTTGTAGAAGTTATGAGCTGCAGTTAATGAGGTGCGGTATTCATACAGAAAGGCATGGCTAGAGGTGTTGATAGGCTTGAAAGCTAGCAGTTTTATATCTTAAGGCATAATAGTCTTATTCTTACTTCATGCCCTGATTCCTTTGATTCATCCAAGATAACTTCAGATAGAGTGTTACTATGTTCAAAACAATATCGTTCTTGACGTATATGCTATAGATAGTTCCAAACACTGATTATGAATCAGTTCTTCATATATTAGTAGACAAGTTAAGAAGTCGAGAGACATAGTGATAGTAACTTATTTCCCTTCATGCTCAGTTTAACCGCCATTCAGCAATGAGGAGATATTGTAACACCTCAAATATTTCTAAGCTAAGCCCCAAACTATTCTTTATTTACATGTAAGGTCGTATCGGGTGATTCTTAAATTTCTCATATGTTTAAAGATCAACTCTTTCGTGTGGAATGGATTTGGATATGAATTAAGGCCACTAAAAACCCCTAGCACAAAGTTGAGTTTATATCTTCCATACCAATTAAGTTTGATGTAAAATTCTACTTGGGTCAACTTTACATGACCATATCTTTTAGAATATAAGGATTTATGATATGTCCAAACTTAGACCTCAATTAAGAAGTATAAATTGTCGATGTCAATTAATAGAACTCAACTAGAGTTGAGGTCGGTCCCACAAGGAATTTGCTTATAAAAATAACCTTACGGAGACTCTTACTAAATTGTGGTTACTATTCAAAGAGAAAGTAATTACTGAAAGTAAATATGATGTTTTTTTAATTTTTTTAGTAACCAATGTTGTTTTTAAGATCCAAGTTATAAGAAGTAACAAATCGCTTTAACTTTAAGATTGTAGTAGTTGATTAATGAGACCAGGATTGTGTTTCCCTTGACTTTTAGTTTAGTATTGAATCAAATACAAGCAATGATCAGTTGTTAGCATTACATGTTCCTAGTAAGTTAGATGCATCTAAACGCTTCTTTGCCCTATTGTATGACTTTCACTCTTGTCCTATCGGTCTTAGAGTGTTTAAATTTTTACCCTCGCATAATTGATAATGAAATTCTCTTCTCTCGAACTCGAATTTTCACAACAAGTTTATAGAATGTGATACTACTTTTTCCTAACTATCACTTTTCTCTCGAACAAGTGGTAAATACGGACAGATTCTAATGTGTGTACTCATTAAAAAGAATTTATGATGAAAGTAAGAATCACATGCGCAGCTAACAATAAGACATTACTCGTATTTTGAATTTGTTACTAAATTTTAGCCATGGTTCCCACAACCGTAGTTGTGGTGTTTAGCCGCTCATAATTTCAGGAAAACAAATGGTAATCATTATGGAAAACATAAAGAAAAGAACTTACAATACTTGCAAACCAAAAAATAATTCTTGATTATCAACACCTAATCACAATCACGAAGTTTGTATCTGAAAATAATCAAAAAAACCCTAAATTTTGAATATGGAAATTGTCGTTGAAACAAGACGATAAGAAGTAGTGTTCAAAAATAAACCCTAAATACTTAAAATAGTCTGTAAAAACAATTCCTATTTGAAGTAGGACTGACTTGTCGTGACCCTTCATGACAAATTTGACGGCTCGTCGAGTGCCTGAACGGCCCGTGAAACCTTTCATCATCCCACACTTAGACATTGTGGGTCTTCTTTCACTGACGACCTTCACAAGCTACTAGGCGGCTCTTCAAGAGCTCTGTGAACTTATGCGTGTACTTGGGCCTCCACTGGAATTTCTGCTTCTTGTTCACGAGCAACCATATGCCTCGTCAAATCAACCACGACCCATCTAGGGTCCAGTGGCCTTAAGCCAACACTTAGCTCCCAAGGACCCTACTTGTTTCTTTCTCACGAGCCCTCAGACGGCTCGTCAAGTAGACCACGGCCCATCTGGGGCTCTGTGGTCTTTACTTGGCACATTATCATTTTTGGCTTCCTTCACTGCCTCAGCTTCATGAGCCCTCAAACGGTTCGTCATCAGGACCACGGCCCATCTGAGGCTCCATGGTGTTGCTTCATATAATTTTATTCCCATCTGTCTATCTTTCGTGTCCAAGTGGTTTACATGTTCAATCATCAAAGAACACATCATATCCATATAAACACACTCAAGTTCTCGCACAAATCCTTAGTTTTTAGCATCAAATGTTCTATGATTTCACGGCACAACAAGTTACGTGACAGATACCCTATCAAATTAAAGGTATTTGAATTTTCTTTCCAACGCCACCAATTTTACGTCAATCTGAGTTCCAAATAAAAGGTTATGACCATTTTAGTAAGTTGATACACTGCGGTGATGAATTAACCGACGGGAAACTATTAAACGGGGTCGTGTTTTTTGTTTTTT
>JAJOOH010031043.1:0-10103 GCA_029582605.1 Solanum gracilifrons
CAATGATCACAATAAAACACAAAAAATGTGACAATATTCCAACCATAAAAAAGTAAAAAATAAACTCCTTAAAAAATCATGAAACTTTGGCGTATCTAACACTTCATGAAACCTATGGCATATCTAACACTTCATGATCATCTTCATCAAGCATATCTGAATCAACTTGTGGGAAGGTTGTTTTAACATCTTCATTTTCATCTGCAATTTATATGCGGTTTAATTAGTTAAATATTAAAATATAACTAAATTGAGAATTATAATATTTAAATGTACACAAAAATATATTACCAGTTTGAGAAAAACCATATAACTAGTTTCAAGTAGCAATAAGTGTTTGGACATTTTCATGGTGGATGCAACTTCTATACTTAGTGATTTCCTAAAAAAACTTTAAATAGATTTTGAGTTTGGATCTCTTTAATTTTAAATTTTAATATTATATTATATTATATTATATTTTTTAATTAATTTTTATTGGCCCACGGGCCGACCCTACCTATATTTCTCAAGCCCCACAAATCAACAGGCTTATTCATGCCGGGCTAAAAAATCCTTTTTTTAAATGAGCTCCAAAAATTTTAGTCCAGCCCTATTAAATCTCGGATTAAGCCAGGTCGGCCCAACAGGCCTAAGCCCATATTGACGGCTCTAGGTTTGTCCTTCAACTATACTTCTTTTGTTGATTATTTTATAGTAACTTTGGTTTGAATTTTTTTTTTAATATAATAATGAAAAAAACAATTAACAATAAATTTAAAAACACGATTTTGTCATTTAGACATATTTTATGGAAATAAAGTTTTAAAAGTATAGGATTTGAAACTTTCAATAACATGTGTAACTTTTAGAATTGAACTGTTGTTGAATTTTGAATTATAATTTACTAATTTCTTGATTATTTGAAATTTAATTTTATTCTGTAAATATTTAAAAAGTGTGCATGTGTGTGTTCGTAAGTTAGTGGTAAAATCAGGAGCAAGGGACGTGAATATTTTTATGGGAAAAGGGTCCAAAATTCCCTTAAATTATGTGAAAGGAACAAAAATGTCCTCTGTTTATAGTTTGGCTAAAAAATGCCCTTATCGTCAATACTTTGATTCAAAATGCCTTTGCAGTCAATACTTTGGTCCATAAATGCCGTCATAGTTACAAAATGGGTCAACATGCCCTTTTCTAAATAAATATATTATTTTTTCCTTTTAAACACATCTTCTTCCTAATTAAAATATTATTAAAGAACACTATTCTTGTTTTCTTTCTTCTAAAATCACTTTAACAAATAAAAATGTAGGAAATGTTTTTTTTCTTCTTAATCTCATTTTATCAATTAAAATAGAATAACTCCATCTACCCTTTCGACAGATAATATATATCATATATATAAGATCATAGTATATCCATCATTAATTTATATTTATATAACGATAAAAAATAATGATGGATAAACATTTGCTAATTTAAAAAACATTATTAGAAAAAGAATGTGTTAGAAAGAAAATTTTAATATATTTATTTGGAAAATGAGCATTTTTGACTCATTAAATAACAATAAGGACATTTATGGACCAAAGTATTGACGGCAAGAGCATTTTTGGACCAAACTACAAACGGAGGACATTTTTTATCCTTTCGCATAGTTTAAGGGCATTTTTGAACCAAAATATTGACGGTAAGGGCATTTTTGAGACTAACTATAAACGGAGAGCATTTTTATCCCTTTCACATAGTAAGGGCATTTTTGACCCTTTTCCCTATTTTTATTAAGTTACTTTTTTTCCTTTTTGTTTGTTTATTTTCTTCCTTTTACTATTTTTTTTATAAAAAAAAAAACTATAAATACATACTTTATGTTTTAACCTAAATATTCAAATTAATATAAATATATACTTTATGTTTTAACCTAAAAATGTACTTAATGTTTTAGTTTAATTAAACTAAATTATTCTACTTATTATATTATGTTTTAATATAAATTTGATCTTATTACATTGACTACTAATTAAATTTCATTGTTAGGTTTTATGAAATATAAAATATTAAGTATTCAATATTCAATATTAATTTTCTCTTTTTTCGAAATTATTTTAATATTGTCCTAGAAATTATTAAAATTAAAATTTTAGAAACAAAATTATTAAAATGATTGTTTTGATGTGTTTGCTTAGTTAGTATCTATTAATAACGGATAAATATTATTATAATTTTTTGAATTAGTATCTTTATTAAATGAATAGGTTTGCCATCAAAGAGGCTATTAATGTATGTTGTACACTGATTCATTATCAATTAAAATTGAGAAAAGACATAAAGTCACCATTGAAGTTAGACTGGATTTTCAAAAAGAAATTTTAATTTTGCAAGCGTCTTATAACCCCACAAAGGTATTAAATATCTTTGTAAAAGGATCATTTTGACCCATTTTCTCACCTGGTTTGTGAACATACACAACATGAACTTAAGGGTGTTTTTTTCTACGAAAAATCAATTATAAGTGTCGCGTTTGGCTTTTTTTTTATTAATTAATTATTTACTTCCCTTACATCATCTTTCCCAAAACAAAGCCCAAAGGAGCCGTTGATACTCTCTCTTGACGAATTCATCATCTTCCCCAAAATAAGCTCAACGTTGGTACTCTCTCTAACGAATTCATCATATTCTCCAAGCACAATAAGGTGGGAATTTGTTTTCTCTTTTAATTTCCAGTCAAAAAGGTTAATTGAAGTTGTTCAAAGTTTAATTTCTTCTTAATTATGTATAGTTTTGAGAAATTAAGGTATTTTCTTGATTAGGTTTTGAAGGAAATGGTCAAATGTAATGTCGAATCGTATTTGAAATGATGAGAATGATTCGATGTTGCAAGAGAAATTGCGATGCAAACATGGAGACTTACTTTCAATGCAAACTTCATGATCGGAGTACAATCCATCTCGAAGATTTTGATCTTGTCCACGCTATCGTGTATGGTTTCTATATCGTTTCCGGAGATCTTGTGCCTATGTATGTCTCTTTTTAATTTTCTTTAATTTGTTTATGACGTATTTTAGGAGAATGCATGAAACTTCTTTAAATGGAGGGATCGTGAAGATGTTTATATACGATCCAAGTACGTTATTATGAGACTGGCTAAGCGAATTAAGGAGTTGGAAGAAACATTTACATGTTATGAAAATCGTGTTGAAAGTAATAAATGAGTGATGAAGAAGAAGAACAAATGTTGCAACTTGAAGCTAATTGTCTTGATCGTCGTAGTGTTTTTTCTATTTTTAAGCCTAACCAAGAATGTGAAAGATGGAAGATGTAGGTGTGTGCAACCAAAACTGTCATAGTTGTTCTACTACATCTTTAGTTTGGTTCTTGTTTTTGCTGATTTTTGTCGCCAAATGTTGTCGAAATAATTATGATTTTAACTAGTTGTTAGTGTGTTGGTTTTTTTCAATTATATCGTGGTAACTAGTTGAGAAAATTTAAAAATATGTTCAACTACAGATAGATGAGAAGAAGATATAGTAAAAGCAACAAAAAATGGTCAAAACGAGGACTTCATTCCAACATAATCATTTAATCTTCATTTTATTTTATTTTTTACTAAGTTCAACAAATTTTATTTCTTCATATCTACAGAAGACGATTAATAATTTCTATAGGTATAGATTTGATGAATCAAAAACTCACTTTAAAAATTCAAAATTGATGCATGAAAATAAATTCACAAAGGATTTCAATAAAAATCTCATAAACTAGGGTTCGTGTGAAATATAAGCATGAACAACAACTCAAGGATATCAAAGCAAATGATATTGCAATATCATAATATAAGAATTTAGAATTCAGAACAAAAACATAACTCATATCAAGAATTTCATAAAATTGAGGGTATAACCCTAGATTCAACTTGCTACTGACTATTGAGATGCAGGGCATGAGGAAAAACTAGTCCAATACTATGAATGACCTTACATACCTTAATCTTTCACGACTCGAGCCTACACTCTGGACGTGATCGGCATTCGAGAACCATTGATGGTCCCTAAGCAAACCCTCATCATGGCTGACTATAAGCGGAATAATAGCTTGAGCATACATAAACATCAAATTGAAAGAAACATTTAAAAATAATTTACTGAATCTCAAAACTTTGCTGAATATACTAAGTATGAAACATAAGTTTTAAATAAAACATCTGAAAACTGAAAGACTCTTCAAAACTGTCTATCTATGAAGTCTCTACTATAAAAAGATGAGTGATGGGACAAGACTCACAACTCCTCAAAAGAACTACTACTAACAACTCATAAAACTGGAGTCCTCCGAACGCAAGGAGGTCTTACTCAAAAGGAGGTGAGCAGACGAAGTGATCCCAACGAACTCTTGTTGAGGATCCTAAGAACCTGTATCTATATCATTAAAAGATGCATATTGAATGACATCAGTACATTGAATGTACGAGTATGTAATATAGCAAAATAACAAATAACTAAAAGAAAATATTGGAATAGATAACATGTACTCAAGCTGAATGTAAAGAAATAAATGAGTTAAATCATTTAAAGCTTTACAAAATATCTTCTCATCTCTGAAATCAACATAATAAGTGATATATAAAAATACACTTTAAGTCTATTGAGAGATTCTCTAACCAACAATCATCACTATGAGCAACGTGATGATACATCGTCCGTCCACATTGTCAGAACTGTCTTATACCTTTTCGGGGGTATAAAACACCTCAACTAAGTGGATCCACTAAGCTATGCTTAATAAGTAATAAGGAATCATCTAAGAAGTATGACCCTTTACCCATGTTGACATACATGGTTTATGAGGACTTTGAGTTGTCTGAACTTGTCCCCATATCGGTGCTCAATATTACTCCCAGTAATATTTACTCATCCTCAAATGTTTAAAAACATAAATCTTCCTCTGGTTTGAGTTAATTGCTCAAACTACCCTCTTAAAAGAGGTAACTTCTCTAGAAATATTTTTTTAACTCATAACTCATTTAGAAATCTCAGTTTCTCTTTTATCAATGCAAAAATTGATACCTCTGGAATACATAGTTCCCTTATACTCTTACTCAATTCATATTTGAAAACTCTTTCTCAAAAACATATCAAAATTATATTTTAATATGATCACTGATAACTCGGGAAGTCATACTGCATAAAATTGATGGTATATATAGATATGATACTACTCATACATTGATTGCATACTCGATTGTCATACTAATCATATTTTAGAAATTCTTTTCTTAAAACTCATCTTTACTTCTCAAAACTCACTTTAAGAACTCAAGTGTTGGCTTTAAAAAGCTTTTCAAATTTTATAACTCAAATCATAGGGTTCATGTGGAATTATGGACATGAACGACTCAACTCAGGGATCTTAATAGCAATAAGGATACTCAGTACTTAGAACTCAAGACTCAAGAACTCAAGGACTCAAGAACTTGAAACTCATAACTCAACGATATTTTCCCTCTAAAAAATACTCAATTAATAGGGTTCATACTGAAATTTAGACATAAACGAATCAACTCAAGAGTTTTAATGCATAACATATAACATTCAATAATTAGGAATAGAATTTCAAAAAGAAACAGGAACTTAAGAACTCAAATCAACTTATCTCAAGAATACTCAAATCTAGGGATAGAATCCTAGATTACTCTTTTACTAATTTGAAAGTAGATGTAGGGTGTGAGGACGAACTAGTCCAACACTATGATAGCCTTACATACCTTGATGAACAAGGTTCTTGAAGAATTTTGAAGAATCTTGAAAAAAAACTTTGTTAGAAGTCTTGAAACCCTAGCTTGAAGGAGAACAATCAAGAAAACCTTTCTTGAGCTTCTTGAATTACTTTCTTGAAATCTCTATGGCCAAGAATTATGAAAGAATCTTGAATGGAGTCTTCTACTTTGATTTTTCCTTAGGCTTTTATCTTAGGGTTTGAGAGAGAAGAGAATGATATATTAAGCGATGAAAATCTGATTGTTTTGGGTCTTTAATTAGTCAAGAAATTCGCTTAGGGTTTTCTTAGAGGTAAAAAGACAAAAAAAAAACCCTTTTTAATGTTTCCCCGTCGGCTAATTCGTCACTACATTGTATCATGTTACTAAAATGGTCATAACTTTTTAATCAAACCTCAGATTGTTGCGAAATGGGTGGCGTTGGAAACAAGATTCAAATACCTTTAATTTAATTGGTTATGGGCCAAGTAACTCTTTATATTCCAAAAGATATGGTCATTTGAAGTTGACCCAAGTAGAATCTTACATCAAAACTTAATCTATAAGGAAACTTTCAACTTTACTTTGTGCTAGAAGTTTCTAGTGACCTTAATTAATATCCAAAATCATTCTCACACTAAAGAATATACCTTTACATATATGGGAAATTTAACAATCACCCGATATGACCCTACAAGTAAATGAAGAATGGTTCGAGTCTTAACTTAGAAATTTTTGGGGTGTTACAATATCTCCCCCTTGGGATCATTCATCCTCAAATGACGGCTGGTCTGAGAATGGGAAGGGGTTACTCTTACTGTATTCAAGTCTAACTTAGAATCACAAAGTACTTAACATAAAGTGATTATTCTGATCTAAATCACAAGATTTGGGTTCTATACCTCTGTAGGAATTCTCATCCCAAGAGCACTACTCCTTACCACTACATTCAGCTAACCTTGAGCTCATATCACGAAACACCTAATGTATCACACATTGTCCACATGTTAACAATACCACATTCAATCATAGAACCTTAACCACTCCATAAACTCCTACTAACCGACTTTCTAAGAACTTCTCATCCTATCTTCATCTCTACCAACTGAACTTTCACGCATTACCACCAGAAAGCTGACTTAGTATTCATTATAAAACCTTATCTCTTTCTTTCTCCACATTTATAACCTTAGATGAAATAAACACACCATCACTATCATAATAAGAAAATATAAATCATTTTCTCTATCATCACGCCATTACTATCAACAACACCACTCTCAACTAAAAAGGATCACTAAGAGAGATTTAAGGCGAAAGATCATAAGCACGATTCATTTGAGATATCTAATATAAGAATATGCATGGAATAACATTATGCTTCTAGCCATTGAGAGTAAATCATGAACTTGTGAGACTGGACATACTATGAGACATGAATGCTTATATGAATAGGTTCATATCATGAGGTTGATATTTATAACTTTATGGAATAAGATTGGAATCAATGGGCCAAAGGCTTTTCCCCTCATTCTAAAAAGTGAACATAGATGTGAATCTCTATGAAGTGTGTGAGCATAAGTCATAGACACAATTCTGATATTAGGAATATCAACAACATATTGTAATAACTTCACTTGAGGAATACACAAAATTATGAACAGATTGATATATCTCTAAAACTCCTTTTCAAGATATCACTATCTCATCCTCAACACTTAACTTGGTTTCTCATCTTATCATCTCCCCCTTATGTTTGAAATTGACACTTTAAAGTTATGGATCTATTCCATCATTTCTAAACCAGTCTACATTCGCTTTACTCTAATACTCAGGAAAGTCTTATCGCATGGCTACTGAACTCTGTATAAGCAGATCTTAAGACTCCTTATAAGACCTCTTTCTAAGATGCTTCTCTTAACCTCTTCTTAGTGGCTTATAAGGCTGCTTCATCTAGCTCTTAAGGGAAGAAAATTAATGCTTACCTCAGCCTATTACACATTAATAGCTCCATTATACTATCTAGGAACACATAAAAAATAATCATTAACTTAATTGGAACCTCGTCTAACTACATACGATATGGGGTACACCTCTTAATTATGTTGTTAATCTAATGACTTAGCCACACTTCATTTCTCTCATCTAAAAGTTAGAATCTCATACTTGTATCACTCACACTTGTAAAAGGTAACACCTTAATTTCTTACCAACTCTATGTTAAATCTACCAGATTAGATCTCGAACTAATATCATCATCCTCATATTTTCGTTCTTTTTGACCACCGTTCTCATCTCAAATTCAAGCCTAAAGTTTATTATTAAACTCAGATAGCAATATGATTGCTCGCTTACTATACTAACTTACAACTACTAGATACAAATTAAGAAATGCTCGCCCACTAAAATCTCATGACAAGTAGTCAATCTTTATCTCTCTGTCTACATACTTACGAATTATCGTCACATCCGATTTCACGACTTAAGTACTATTTACTCATTCACTATACATCATTGCCTAATTAGTTCTATAACCCTTTGAATATTATGGGCTTTTCCTTAAAGATCATAAGCCTAGCTTAGAGCTATCACCTCATGAATACTCCTACTCTTCTATTCAACACCTACACTTGGTCATTACTAACACAATGACACATCATCATAACCTCCTTTCTGATTAAAGTATACTCTAACTCATCTTAACTAGTAACTATTCCTCTACCTTCTATCATGAACTCTATACAAAATTATTACTTCTTAGTCTATCCATAAGGGAAAACTCTTCATTAATAACCTACTAGGTTTATGACTATAAAACATAGCTTGCCTCATAAATATCTCCCTTTCTTAGATTACTGAACCTCTGCATGCATTCTTCTAACTAGTTGCATTGTCGAAAAATTGGTACCTTTGTGATAGTGAAACAGTGTATGTTGTGTGTTGGTTGGTCTATCTTTGTCATATTTTGATTCGTATAAATTAGCTTGTCGAGTCTAAGAGAACATATTTTGCACCCGAATAGAGAGTTGGGATAGAGAGCCATGTGATTGCTTGTGATTAAGTTGCTTGCTTCTATACAAGTATCGTTTAGAGTTTTAGTGCGTCGCTTGAGGACAAACAACAAATTTAAGTTGAGGGTATTGATATACCGTGAGTTTACGGTATTTTTAATACATTTCACTTAAGAGTTGTGTGTGTCTAGGGCCTTTTTGTAATGGTTTTTATCATGTTTTGCAGGAAAGATGTTTAGGCGCGGAAGTAAAGAGACAACTGAAAGAAATGCAGAAAAGGGCATCTACGGAGGTGATCTACGGACCGTAGGTCCATTGATGCTCCGTAGATGGTGATCGTAGATCAGCAGGTAAGGCATGGAAGGCAAATCAGGGAAATCTGACCAAGTGTGGAACCACGGTGGCAATTGATGGTCTGTAGATTGATCTACGGACCGTACTGCTGAACCGTAGAATGTGACTGCGAGGGTTCTAGTACCTGATTTTTGGAGAATTCTAAGTATGGAGCTATGGAGAGGGATTAACGGACCGTAGATCGATCTATGGTCCGTACTGGTGTTCCGTCGTTTGCTTTAGAGAAGCTGATTTTTGGAAGCTGAAATAATTTCTAAGTCCTGGCTGACGGAAGGGACTCACGGACAGTAGATCCATTGACGGTCCGTGAGTCAGACTCGTGGAATGAAGACGCGTGCCTGAACAAACTTTCCTTATTTTTTTTTCTTTTAATTTAGGACTTGTTTTCTATAAATAGGGCATTAAACCTCGTTTTTGGGGGTTAGACTTTATTACTTTAGTTCTACTTTGTGACTTGGGATTAATTTTTGCAAACCTAGCAATTTTTGATTTCCTAAGTTGATTTTGAAGGTTTTGGTTTTGAGATTCAAGTTGAAATTCCGGGTTTGTTATTCTCAATTACGTAAGTTCATAATTCTTTCATCTAAAATAATGAATTGTGTTCATATGATTATGGGTAACTAAACTCCACAACTAGGGTTGTGGGAACCATGAGCGATTAACAAATTATGAATAGTAAATAAGCAATTCTTGAATAGTGTTTTGCATGCATTGATAATTCTTTCGTTTAAAAGTCTTTTTAACGGTGCGCAACATTAGAACTCGTCTCGTTGCTACTTGCCGGACCAAAGACGTAATCAACAAGAAAATAATTATCAACATAGATTTAGTGTGATACTATCTAATAGTCTAGTGTCGATTGGTGCGAAGTAATAATTAAGCCAAACATCGATGTGATGTCTAATATGAGGTAAAGGTAAGGGTTAGTAAATTATACACACGTAGCCGGACCAAGGTGCGGGGTGAAATTCTCTAGATGTCGGACCAAGGATTTAGAGATACCT
>JAJOOH010031044.1:0-10203 GCA_029582605.1 Solanum gracilifrons
CCCCCCCCCCCCCCACAAATAAAAGCATTTGTCCTTAAATGGAAATAACAATGAATCCGAAAGGTAGAGTAAAGAAAGACAGAGAGGGAAATAAATAGGTGGCCCTGGCTACTTGATCGACTCATATGTTTGGGTTTCAATGCTGGGGGTAACCTCCAGAAGGACCAGCGCCACTGAATCCATTTGCAGGAGCTTTGGCCAAGGAAGCCTGCATAGCAGCATCTATCATGATTTCCTCAATCTTTGTTATGTCGTCTGCTGCAGTGCCTTCGAACATCTCTTTATCAGTCTCAGCTTCTGCTTCAGTATCTTCCGTCTGCTCCGCTCTATCCCCATATCCAATAGTAGTCTGAGGCCTGTCAGGCATTGCTGGAATTTCCACTGTTCCAAAGACCATGGACACATCGGTGGCCTTCAAGTGGTTCACATCTTTTTGCAGTTCATCAATGGCCGATTTTAAAGCTATTATCTCACTGGTGGGCCCTTGATTGTGCTTACACACCGCTATTCTAGCCGCTAAGGCATCAATGGTAGTGTTCAGGGGTGTCACAGGATCAGTTAGAGCCTTTTGGATCATGCCTGGAACATATGCTTCTAAACAAGCTGCCCGGCAATCGGCAGACAGTGCCATTTGTCCCATCCGGATTAGGGAAGCATGGGTAAGTAGATGCCTAGAAACAGCGGTAGAAGAGCTTTAGCGTTAGTGAGGGTAGTAGTGGCAATGTATATACCTGAAGGTCCAGGGGGTGGACTAAGCGGCAGTGCCTCTGCAGGTGTAGATCCAGTAGTCACCGCTTCCTTCTGCTTCTTGTCTGCTTGGTCCTTGAGGTATTCGGCTTCGATCTTTCAAATGTTGGTAGAGGCTGTGGGCATCACTTCTACATCCTCCTAGCAATTCAGAGGTACTCAGGCATTTCTGCACAATGCAGTTATTAGTACCGAAAAAGGGAGAGATGTCTGGCTTTGCTTTGCACGCATATGGATTTCAGAAGCAATGATAGTTCCCAGATTTATCCTGGTTTTCTCTATGATGCATCCAAGATAGGCTGCTTTAGCGAGGCGAAGGATTGATTCGTTCTGTGACGACATGACGGAACTGCTGATAAACCCAAACCAGTATCTTGCAGCTACGTTCAGATATTTCTTTTCAATTGGGGTTCCTTCTGCTAGCCATTTTGGAGTGTTATCATCTGAGATTAGTGGGGCCAACCACTGTTTCATCGAATCCAGTTGCTTTGTTCTGATCTGGTGTTGACAGTGATCATCAATCTTAGTGGACATGCCCAAGGCTATGTTGATAGCCTCACTGTGACACACTACTTTCCTTCCTCTGATAACCACATAGTCAACTACTTTGAAAGACGCGACTAGTCTCTTCCTCAGAGGTACCAATGCATTGTATGCACTATAAAACTCTCTGATCCATCTTGGTATATAAGAGCAACGTAGTTTTGTGAAAACTTGAAACTTGATATTTCAGGCACTCTATTATCTCGGGATACCTATCAATCACTCCATTTATGGACAACCATTTCTCTTCAATGATCGTTCTTGATCCATCAGACATTAATCTATTCGATGATCTAGGTGGGGGGCCTTATTCTGGAGGTGCCAGTACCATTGCCTGTTCTGAAGCTGGAGGAGTTTGAGCGGTGGATCGAGGATTTCTGATCCGTGATGGGTCATTAATCTGTTTGGATCGTAACTAATTCCTCTGTGCTTCTCTCAATTAATCTTCACCTGAACTCATACTATCACTATCATATGTTGTTGGGTTGTTGGTGTAAAAACCAACGCTATCGGAGCTTGCATCTAATAGCTCAACAATTTTGTCCTTGCCCTTGCCTTTTGTACCAGTGTTAAAATGTTGTGCAACCTTGATTTTGGATGCAGTTGCATCCTCGTTGATTGTTATCCTTTTTTTCTTACTTTGAGTTGGCTTGTTGCTTCTTATAACTTTGGGTCTGGCCATCTCTGCAGTCAACAAAGAGTAAATTAGAAATAAGTAAATCAGTGATGCAGACCTTTAGTGGCAGACAGATGCGCCGAACTTGTCGGTGAATCACCAAATCTCTTTGGCGAGTCGGGTCAAGCTCGCCTATGATTTTGCCCTAATAGCTTTCACTAGTCAGCGATGAGAAAGTTCCATTCGCGAATCGCCGACTACTATCGGCGATCAAAGGTTCATTCGCTGAAAGTTACAGTGCAATGAAGATTCAGGAATGCAGACAGAGGGCGATCGAAGCCACTTTAGGCGAGCCGCCTAGTTGTTTGACGAACCCGACCCAGTTCGCTAAACAACCTAACGTGCCTTCCTTCAATTTGAATTCGACCTCACAAATTCCTAAAATATAATTAATAGTTGTAATAGTGAAATTAAATTAAGACCCATGACATTCATCCACCCAAAGTTTAAATCATTTCATGCACAGGCAAACAGGGATTTCAAAAATCGATATCAATTAGGCACGATTCTCAGATCGAATCTGGCATTTAGACAAGATGGGTTTATCAGAGAGAGGCCTAGTACATGTCAACCCAACCAATTTTAATTTAATAAGAGAACAAAATTTTAGTAGTTTCGGGATTTGGGAGAAACTAACCTTTTATGATGCTTGAACTGTGTTGAAATGCTAGAAAGCAATTTAATCCCACACTTTAGCACTAATCGACAACTAAAATACCAGGAGTGTAGAGATAATGAAAATTACTTACTAGGTGCAGTTTTTCGACAGTAGAAATTGAGTGGAGAATGAACATTTTTCCATTTTTGAAACTATTGGCCTTTAAAAACTGTCCAGTTGTTGCTCATTCGGCGATATTAGTTTGTACCGCTGAATGATTCAGCGTTACGCCAAGTGATTTCCCTTGCCGCCGATTATTACAGACTGTAGCTTGGATCTTGAGTCTGTCGGCGGTCTAGATCGAAGTCACTGAATAGTTCAGTTACTCACCGAATGAGACTATTAATTGCCAATCCACATTTTTCATTCATTCTCCACATTTTCTCCTGCGAAATTAATACACCATTATTTCTAGAATAAAACTAAAGCTCGTAAAGGTTTTGGGTTGCCTCCTAAACAGCGTCTTAGTTAACGTCGTGGCACAACGCAAGTCAGCACTCAAACTTCATTTTTGGGGTTAGTGATGGCATTACTAGGCAACCCCCTATTTTGTTGCAGGTGGAGATCGTGCGACGCATAGCCCATGAGGTTCTCAAGCAGCTGGACAGCTCTGGAATGAGACCAAATCATTCGCTTCATTCCTTCAATGTCTTCCTTCATTCCTTTCAGCTCTCTATCTTGCTCAATCACCTTGTGGAGAATGATTGAGAGCATTCCCTCAAGACGTTTAACCTCATTGTCCTAGAGACTTCTTCTCTCATGAGGAGGGATGTATTTATCCTGTCTTTTACACTGGATTTCAATCTTCACCATCTTTTTAGCCAACTCATCCATCTGAGCCATTAGGGCGGCCAACATGAAGTCCTTTTCCACTTCTTGGTTTGTTTTAACCATTTGATTAAGCAGTTGAGCTGCTATCACATATGGTTGTTTCGCAATGCCTCCCGAAATGAGTTGGTCGACCAACCTCATATTTCTAGGACCAAGACTTCTGAAGAAACAGTCAAGAAGAGATATGTCGGGAATGTCGTGATTTGGGCATTTTTTGATTAGTTCATTAAACTTTTGCCCATGCCTTGTGGATCCGTTCACGCTCTAATTGCTTGAAGGTGAGGATACGCTCCCAAAATATCATTACCTCTAATGGAAGAAACTACATTAGCTCCCGAGTGCTGCTCCCCATATTCACTTCCTCTGCCTACATAAAGACAAGAAAACAAAACTACAAGTTAAGTTAGTAAGCTACGACTAAGAAGAACAAAAAACTCTACTAATCTAAAAAATTTCAAATAACACCACTCCCCGGCAGCGGCGCCATTTTGATACTTATCGTGACTAATGACACTAACCTACGGTATGAATGTCTACGATCATCGAAGATATAGTAACCCAACCAAAGGTTGGGGTCATGTCCCAAGGGAGCGGTTTTGAGAATTGATAGAAAAATAGAATTTACATTCTAACTAGTCGTAGCTAAAGACATTTGCGATAAAAGACATTGTATATTAAAGAGGCCGACACAAAAGTGTTAAATATCAAAGGGGGTTTTGTAACAAGTACTAAAACAACAAAATAAACAAGAAAATAAAGTATGGGGAAAGGTTCTTGGGATGTGACCACAATATAAGTTGAGATAAATTGTTGGGTACATGCGTTCGATAGGAAATTTGCAAAATAATAGTGACTAGGCAAAGCTTTAAATGGAAATAAGTTCCCTCTCGGGCAACTTACCCCGTTTCAGATGCGTTCCTCTCGGACACCCATTTATCGCATGAAGACCAGCCTACGCCTTACCCCACTCACCCTCTTGAGCTGAGTGTTAGGATATGGGACTAGGGCTCACCCTTTCGGGCCGAACCTCATGTCGACCCACTCCTTAGGCCATCAGTCTCGTGGTTTTGGTTTCGTGACCTCCCTCTCGAGCAAGCTGAAAACACATGGGTGGATTTGTATTTGCAACTACAAACCCTTTAGATTAAACCACAACCACTAGGTGAAATCACCATTAAAATACATCTAACCTATCAAGAAGCAAGACCCAACAAGAATATCAACCCATTTTTCTAAATCACACCCCAAGAATGGGAGTTTTTAGCCACACATCAAGAAATAAGAAATTATACCTAACAAGATAATAAAATCAACTGGGTATAAGAAATAAAACCTTAAATTAAGCAAAGGATAATGAATAGAGAAGACCAACTTCCAGCTTGGGGAAGAAGAACTCTTTTCCTCATGTCTCCACAAAAACCCTCTCCAAACTTGAGAGAAAAAATATCAGCTAAAATATGTTCTAAAGTGGAAATAATAATAATAATTGTTTCACCCCTAAGACTACAATTCTAACTAGTATTTATAGTTTTCACAGATTGTGCTGCGGAGAATTGTTCGGTGACACTTGTCGAGATCGCCGATGAACTCGACGATCTGCCTTTTGGTCAGCTCATCGCCTTCAGTGTCTTGCCTTTAGCATCCTCGTATTCTGGATCTTTGGGAAGTACAGTACTGCTTCGCGGAACTGAACGACAACTCGCTGACTGCTCTTTTCCTTGCCTTATGATCCACTTCCTTCAAGGCTTCGCGTACTGGAACGAATGGCGGTTCATGTCATTTCGGCGACTCGCCAAGTTGAACTCAGTGATTAGCAGGATTTCATTTCTTGTTCTTTTCAACCCTATTTGCTCTGTTTTGCGCCTAAGTGTCCATGCTTCCACTAAAACTTCAAATACCTGAAACTTCAGCATTTTAATCAGGTATTGACATAAAATAAGCATTCAAGGACACTATTTATATTAAAATAAAGACCTAAATGAGTTCAATTTGTGGACTCATCAGAGCTCCATTGGCCTACTAACTGTTGTTCAAACACCTGAAGCATAAATCCAAGAAAAGGTGAGAAGAGGAATTGGTCAGCAGCTCGCCGAATGAGTCGGTGAGCATGACTAATGTTTCCGACTAGAAAATTTGATGAAATTCTGGCAAACTTTTGAGGAAATATAAATTTCTGAAAGGAGAGAGAAAATGTATTTTTTGCTCATAAAATTGAATCTGAAACTTTTATGAGGAGTGTACAATAGAAACCTTTTTTTTGTAGTGCGAGAAAAAAGTGTGTAACCCATAATTTTTGATATTTTGGAAGTGGTTCTCTTAAATTTGAAGTTACAAATCATTAATCCGATGGTCAGGAATGTTTTTGGTATAATTTCTTGAACTTTTAATATGATTGGCTAAAATCCCTGTTTTAGGGATGTGCATATGGAGTTGGGTTTTAATTAAATTGGTGGGATAATGTGTATTGTTATATTTTTACTTTGATTTCCATGGATTTAATTTTGTTACCGTGTGTTTAATCAATAATTAAGGTTACAAAGTTAATTCTAGCTTTAGATCTTTAAATATTGCTTGAGAGAGAATACATGAAGTGGGTAATTGAATTGATGCATGCATATTAGTTTGAAATTCTTTAATTGCTTGGGAAAGGAATTCAGTATTTCATCTCTAATTACTAATCTTGCTCGAGAAGATTTAGGTCAAGGTATTGAGTTGTTTAGTTTATTACACATGAGAGTCTTCGAGAGGATTACTTGTTATAAGCATATTCTGATTGAGAAATGTGATATTTGTTTAAGATTGGCCCATCCTATCCATGGGTAATGAAGGCTATTGAGCAATCTCATTTACCCACCTTTCGAAATCGATACCCACTTTCACACACTCTTAGATTACAACCCCTCTTGCTTGTTAATTACTTTTTTCAGTTTAATTGATCGAAAATAGTTACCTAACAATCTTAATTTGATAATTGGAATTATTTCAACCCTAGTTAGTATCTACTTTCAATGAATTGGGACACAAATTAACTTTGTAACTGAATTTTTTTACATACTACTCCATGTGGGATTCGACTCCGACCTTACGTTGGGTAATTAGATTGCTAATGACCGCTTACTTGTTTATTGGTTTTACAAGTTATTTGAGCGTTATAAAAAAATATAATATTGTCAAGTAGTGGTGCTTAGAATTCTTTTAGTGAAGTGTTTTTATGAATTCATATAGTATGGTAGAATACTCTTATTGTTTGTTTCATTGTTTGCTCTTTTTAGATGACGACATGAGTGTCATTGGAAACAATGATGCTAGCCAACATGGGAAGAATGATGATGTGGGAAATTTGGATTATGCAAATTTCAATGCCTAAGAAGTACATGAGCTATCTGGCTACCCACAACTGAGGGGAATGTTATATTTCATGTAACCAGAACCATGCTTCAATTTCTCCGAATAAAGGGAATGTTTGGGGGTATGGCTCATAAGGTTCCCAATGAGCACATTGGCAACTTTGTGGATGTATGTGGTTCATTCACTTTAAAGAACATCACCCAGGAGTGTATTCGATTGAAGCTTTTTCCTTTTTTTCTGATGTGGGAGGCTTCAAAATGGATGGTTGAACTACCAAGGGACTTGATCACTACTTGGGATGAGTCAATTGAGGTATTCTTTGAGAGATATTTTCCTCCTTCGAAGATGGTAAAGCATAGGGACCAGATCCAAAATTTTAAGAGAATTAAAGGCAAACCTATCCATGAAACATGGCTAAGGTTCCAAAAGTTAGTGCTACAATTCCCCAATCACGAGTTGATGGATAAAGTGTTGTTGCAATATTTTTACCTGAGCCTTGATACTATGAATAAGGGTATAGTTGATAAACTCTTCAAAGGTGAAATCATGAGACAATCATTTTGTAACACCCCAGAAATTTTTTGAGCTAAGACTGGAACCACTCTTTGTTAAGAGTAAGATTTTACCGAGTAATTTAAAATTTTCTTAAGTTTTAGGGTCGCTAGATATAGCACCTTGAGTTCCAAAAAGAACTAAAGAGAATTCATTCAAGTCATTTCGTAGTTCTTTTAAGTTTTGGGTCAGCTTCAAATAACCATAACTTTTAGCACAGGATGAGTTAGGGACTCATAAGATATCAAATGAAAGGCCTTGGAATCCTCTTTCCAACGCAACCAAGTTTGCTAATTTCTGAGCTTGTATTAGGGAGATATACCCGTTTGAAGTGGGGCTATCCAAATAAGGAAAGTTACCTAAAAATATAAGGGGTATTTTGGTCTTTTCCTTACCCAATCAGATTTAAACGTTTTAGTAAGATTTTAAGAGTCTAAACTAACTAGAATCAGTTTCATTCATCCTCCGAAGCATTTAGGATTTAAGAGAGAAAATGCAAGAGGAGAAAAAGCTCAAAGTTTCAAGCGTTCATTCAAGAAATTCAAGATTTCACCAAGAACCTAGTTCTTTGAGGTATGTAAGCTTCCATAGTGTTAGATTCGTTCACCCACATGCCAATCATGAGTTTCTTTTGTGAATCTATCCATAAATATTGATCAATTTAATTTACTGATGAGTCCATGATAAGTGTTCTTGAAGTTTCTTTATCGATTACTTTTTGATGTAAGATTCTACTTGGATCAACTTCAAATGATCATATCTCTTAGAATATAAAGAGTTACGTAGGTCTTAACCTATAAAATTAAAGGTATTTGAATCTACCTTCCAACACCACGAATTTCACGTCAATCCAATTTCTGAATAAAATTATGGCTATTTTAGTAACCTGAAGCAGTGCTGTTACGAATTAGCCGACGGGAAAACATTAAAAAGCGTGGTTTTTGTCTTTTTACCTCCAAGAAAAACCTAAACGGATTTCTTGACTAATAAAAGGCTCAAAACTATCAGATTTTCGTATTTTAATCCATCTTTATCTTCTCTCTCAAACCCTAGGGGAAAACCCTAAGGAAAAATCAAAGTAGAAGACTCCATTCAAGATTCTTTCCATCTTTTTCAAGATTCTTCTTCAAGGTAAGTTCTTCTCCAAGAATTTCATTCTTTTCAACTGAAATTCCTCCATACAATTATGAATCACTAATGAAAATCATAATTCTTGGCCATAGAGATTTCAACAAAATAATTCAAGAATCTCAAGAAAGGTTTTCTTGATCATTTACCTTCAAGCTAGGGTTTCAAGGCTTCTAATCAAGTTCTTCTTCAAGATTTTTCAAGAACCTTGTTCTTCCAGGTATGTTAGGCTATCATAGAGTTGGAATATTTCGTTCTCACACCCTGCATCTTCTTTCAAATTAGTAAAAGAGAAATCTGGGATTCTACCTCTAGATTTGAGTATTCTTGAGATAAGTTGATTTCAGATATTGAGTTCATAGTTCTTTTTAAAACTCTATTCCTAATATTATCATAAAAATACCATGCGTCCTCTCAAAGTCTACTTGTGCAATGCATGAATGAAGTCACATACCCCCATCCACACTAAGCAGAACTCCTCGAGGAACCATGCTATTTCTACTTTGGGAGTTTCTCTAACCGACAAACCACCACTATGAAATTAAGTGGTGATACAACGTTTTACCTCACATTGCCCGAGGACCATCCTATACCTTGCCGTGATATAGGAAGCTAACATTACTAAGTGGATACACTAGCTTAACTTTATGGATTCATCTAAAAAGTATGACCCGTTGACTCCCATGTTGGCTACATGGTTCTTATGGAGAGTTGAGTAAATACGAACTCGTGTCCCCAATTCAGTGCTCAAGACTACTCCCAAAAATACTTTAGATCATAAGTGTTTTAAACACATCTTTCTTTAGTTTGAGATAATTACTCAAAAATCTAGCCCAAAGGCTCACTTGGAATCGATGTCCCTTTTTCTTGAAAACTAGCCCAAAGGCTCTTTTGGAAACATAGCTCCTTTCTTACTCAAATGTAAAAAAGCATTTAGAAACTTCTTTGGGAATACATAGTTCCCTAATAACTTTTGAGAAATGAACTCAACTTTAATCTCTTCACTCAACTTGAAACTTGAGACTCTTTACTTAGCTTGAAACTCTATACCCTTACTTCACTTGAAACCTGAGTCTTAAAATGAAGTTAAAACGTTCAATAAAGACTCTTGAACAACTTTAAGAACTTGCTTGACTTGTTGCTTAACTTCCAAGCTTAACTCTTAACTTCACTTGACTTGGAAACTAACTCTCCTTGAATTGGCTTTATGGATTCAATGTGTTTGTTCACGTGTTACGGATGAGTTCTTGACGTTTAGAAGTACCTTGGAGTGTTGGAAACAACTAGGAAACATCGGTACAATACCAAGGAACATGCATGAGAAGGTGGGGGATAAAAGAAAAGTCTTGGCGTCCTTGGCGTGGAGCGCCAGCCCTCGAAATTTAGAGGGGGCCGGCTGGTGCTCTGCTAGGTGCGCCGCCCCAAGGGGGAAAGTTCAGAACCCTTTTTGGGGGGCGCTGGCAGACGCGACGCGCCACCCCTTTCCCCAGAAAACTCAACTTTTCTCCCTCATTTTGCAAACTCTAAACCACCCTAGCTTCAAAGGTTTCAACCCCAAACACTAAGGACCATAAAATCCCTCAACATACAAGAGATTCAACTCAAAACCACAACTATATCATGCCCCAAATTAACTAGGAACTCCAACAACAGAAATCAACAACTTTAACAACACAACCAAGTTTTTCTTGAAAATAAAACGAGTTTGGCGTGTGGGGGA
>JAJOOH010031045.1:0-11552 GCA_029582605.1 Solanum gracilifrons
TCAATAATAACACATTTACGTTCATAACATGATCACATTAGCTCCATTGAATGCCCAATCATAAAATGTCATGTAACACTTAAATTTCTCATACTATGTCTTCAAGGCCATGGTCACAATGTACAAAATAAGTAAACACCTCCACCTTTCAAGTGGATCATCATCAAGATCAATTCTACTAATAATATGAGATTAAGTCAACGTACCATCCTCCAATGCCATAATCACCATTACTCAATTCCCAACAATTCTATCACCACAAGGTGATTCACCCATAACTTGCCCATAAGGCCACAATCCTCAATTCATCCATATACCAACAATTAATCATAAATAGATATACAAAACCATATAAATCAACAATACAATCCGATCTAAACACAATTTCATCAACATTAAATCATAGGCATTAAACCCACTTCATAAGCAAATTCTAGGCTTTTAATGAAAACATGGGTTCTTGAAGAAGTTTCATATAAAATCATCTTAAAATCATAAATAGAACTTCAACTCACCAATATAATGACTTCGAAAACATTTTTCCCATGAACCCATACCTAGAATAGAAAATAGAAGTTTCGTTCTTTGAAAACTTTTGAAGAAAAAGTAAACGTATAATAAGACTAAGATGGAGATAAAGAAGGGTCCTGCCTATGCAGTCTCTCTCCCTATCAGAGTCTTAGTGGTTGGTGTAGCAGTCTGTGCATGGGCATCAGTGCCCGGAGTAGCCTCAGACGAAATAGCAATCCCAGATCCACTGGGAACTGCTGTGGACCTCTCAGTCGACGATGTCTAGATCATCGGCTGCACAACCGCTCCTATAAGATCTGGCAAGTCTCTGAATATGCCCTCATCTCTATTCTTCTGTGTCTCCTCAGCATTCACAGATATCAACTCCTCCTCAGTCTCTGCATCAGACTTTGCATGCCCTACATCATCCCTCTGTACATCTCCGATAGTAGCTGGAGGAATCCCTGAGGTCTCAGGGGCATCTTCATCATCCTCTCCCTGTATCAGTATAGTGAAGTCGGTAGCCTTCAAATATGCTACATCCTTATTGAACTCTGCAATTTCAACTTTTAATGTTGAAACTTTGGGTGTCTCCCCCAGTCTGTTCTTGCATGCAGTGACTCTGGTAGTCAGATCATCAATCGTTGTCCTAAGAGGGGTCAATGCATTGAAGATGACACTATCAATCATCCCTGGGAGGGATCTCTCCAATTGTGTTGCCCTCACATCCGTTGAATAGGCTAGTCGCCCAATTTTCAGGATCATGGCATGAGTGACCCTGGTAGGCTGAGAAGAAGATGAGGCACCTTGGGTCTGAGAAGAAGGGGACAGTATGCCTGAAGACTCTGATATCGGAGTAGACGAAGGTTCTTTTGTTGGTAATGAGTCAACATGGACCTCTGGAAAAATATCTGCTCGAGCTGCTCTCCTCCCATCAGCCTCCTCTCATGTAAAATCAGTTTCTATACGCCGGATATCAGTGGTGGAAGATGGGGTGACCTCTATATTGCTAGCAGGATGTCGGCGTACTCCGGCACGCCGGTATAACTTAGTGATCAGGACAGGAAAAGGTAGAGATGTCTGTGTCTGTTTGACTCTCATAGACATCTCCTCTGAAACTAACAGTCCCAAGTCGATCCGCCTCCTAGCCATGATAGAACGAAGGCAAGCTCCCTTAGGATGACGCATAATGGACTTGTTCCCGAGAGGCAATGTTCATATCTCTTTTCTCATTCGGACTTTCCGCCCCCATCCACCTCGGGGTGGTGTTCGAGATCATTGGAGCTAACCAGCTCTTTAACTCATCCAGGGATGGAGAAATAGGAAAACCTTGGTAGGGCAGTACTGAGTGCAGCAGTCGACCCAATACAGTATTAATGTGCTTGCAGTGACACTCCACATGCTTGCCTTGAACCCTAACCACTTCACCGGTCAGAACTCGCCAGCCTTCGTCATATTCTTTGGGACAAATTCTCCATGGGCTACGTCAAATTCCCTGACCCAGAAAGGGATGTAAGGACCCCGTGGCCTAGTGAACTGCTCTAACTCATGGTATCTGAGTGTGTCAAGCACATCACCGTGCTTACCTTCCAAACCCTCCACAAATAGTAGCTTTTCTTCTAGAATGGTTCGTAAGCGATCGCCTTTCAGTCTGTTTAACAACCTCTGTGGGGGAACTATGGGAGGTGCAGGAGTTACTGAGGGTGCCTGGGCTGGCACTGATTTATAGTTGGAGGAGTGGCAGCTGAGGGAGTACTAGCGGCTGTGTGCTGAGATCTGATCCGGAGTGCATCCCTTCGGTTAATCAGAGGCTGTTCATCCTCTGGTTCATCAAAATCTGGCTCAATATCCACTCCTTTTTTAGCTATATGTTTCTTACTCTTGCCTTTGTCTCCCGGCCGGAAGTTATCCCCTCTCCTCTTTGGAGGATTTGATCCTCTTTCATTGATTGTAATGCCTTTAGTCTTTTTCTGTGGTTGCTCAGTTATGTTGGTGCGAACCATATCTGCGAAACATGGAGGGAAATTAAGAACACAATCACGGTTAAGTACAACAAATCTTGTTGCAGAAAAACTCGTTGGTCCCGTCGGTGAGTCGCCGAACCACTTTGGTGAGCTAAATCTGGCTTGCCGATGAGGTTGGCTAAGTAAAGAAAAAAAGTAGGCGATAGGAAAGTCTTTTTGGCGATAGGCCGAATACGTTCGGCAAGCAAGGGTTTGTCCGCCGAAAGCTACAGTGCATAAGGGTCTCATGGGTAGCGTACGAAAGGTGATCAATATTACCTTCAGTGAGTCGCCGAGTGCCTTCGGCGACCCATGGCTTCTCCTCGAAAGTTATAGTTTCATCTAACTTGACTTGATATTAAGGGCGAGATGGAGACATTGGGCGAACCGCCGCACAACTCGGCAAGCTCGACCCAGCTCGCCGAATGGTTTAACGTGCCCATTTTCAATCCAACTTCTCGAATTCAATCCTGCAAACCCTGAAAGAAAAATCAAAGCATGCAATAATGGAATTCAAACAAGACCCATACTACCCATCACCCCTAAACAGTCAGATTTTCCCCGGACTTGCCGCATTTGAACATATGACGATGTTTGCTCTTAAGAGCGGTGTCACCCTCTTTATGATTTAGCAAATGTTCGACATTCAACACAAACAAGGGCTACTCAAACTTCACCCAATCAATTAGAACAACATGCGATAAAAACCCAACTCATTTTAAAGCAGATAGATTACGAACATTCGACAATCAGTTAACATAGGCAAGTTTTTGGAGTTAAAGTATGCATATAATCATTCTAATCCTATCAGAGAGGCCCAACACACATCACTAAGAGACAATTATCGCAAATGAGTACAAAAACATTCAAATGTAAATTTGGGAAAAGGAAACCAACCTTCAATGTTAATTAAATTTAATTTGAAATGCTAGGCGGCAAAGTATTCCAGTGACGACCACAAGTCCCAAATTAAAAAGCTAGAGTAATGCTAAATTAAAGAAAATGCTACCTTAGTGCAAAGTTAGGAGATTAGTGAGCGAGGGAAAATGAGAGATTTTAAATTTGGACCTATGGCCATTATAAACTGTTTAGTTTGCTCTAGTTTGGCGACGTTAGTTGCGATCATCGATCCACTCGGCGAATCGCCGAGTGGTCCCTTATCCCATCGATTGTTACAGACTTGTCAATTTTTTGGGAGCAAGATGGCGGTCTAAGTTGAGATCACCGACCTGATCAGCGACACGCCGACCTGTTCAGCAGTTCGTCGACTGACCATTTTCTAGTCAATCTGCATTTTTCATCACTTTTCATCATTCAAAACTACACCACTAACACACCATTATATGTAAAATAAAATGTAAGTATTTAAAACCTTGGGTTTCCTCCAAAGAAGAGCCTTATTTAAGGTCGTGGCTCGACGCGAATCCTTATTCACTCCCCATTGGTTGGGTTGGCCCTAGTGTCACTAGGTAACCCTAATAGTTCGTTTGAGTGAAGAAGAGGCACCGCATAATTCAGGAGTGTCCTGATCAGTTGGATCGATCTAGATTGAGAGCCAACTATTTGATTCAACACTGGAAAACTCTCCGTCATCTCTTCCAATAGTCGATCCTGTTCGGTGACTTTTTGAAGAATGATTTGGAGTGTGTCCTCGACACGATTGTTCTCCCTGTCTCTCGACTGCTTCCTCTCGTAAGGAGGTATGTACCTCCCAGGACTCTTGTAATGGTTTTCCACCTCTGTTATTCTGGTGGCCAACTCATTCAGCTGAGTTACCAGTGCGGTTAACTCGAAGTCTCTCTTGACTTCTTGGTTCGACTCAGCTGAGTTGCCCACATTCCCAACGTCCATCTTTGGGAACCTAACTACACCAACAAATTTAAAGAAAACAAAACTAAAAATAAAGTTAGTAAACTACAACTAAGAAGAAGAAAAATTCTGCTAATCTAGGAATTCTCAAGTAACACCACTACCCGGCAGCGGCACCATTTTGATGTTTAGGATTTCTCTATTCACGTATTCAACGACACAACTTCTAGTACGAGTGTCTACGACCGTGTGGTAGTATATTAACCAAACCAAGGGTTGGGGTCATGTTCCAAGGGAGTGGTCTTGAGAATTAATAGAAAAAAAATTAGTTCTAACTAGTCGTAGCAAAAGACATTAACTAGTAAAAACATTGTAGATTAAAGAAGGGGACACAAAAGTGTCTAATATCAATGGGGGGTTCTATCACTAGTAAGTAAAAACAACAAAAATAACAAGAAATCAAATGTGGGGACGAGTTCTAGGGGTCTGACCGCAATACAAGTTGAGATAGATAGTTGGATATATGCTTTCGATAGGAATTTTGCAAGATAATAGTGACTAGGCTAAGCTTTAGAGGGAAATAAGTTCCCTCTCGAGCAAGTTACGCTGTTTCAAATGCGTTCCTCTCGGACACCCATTTGGCGCATGAATACCACCGTACGCCTTATCGCACTCACTTTCTCGAGCTGAGCGTTAGGATATGGGACTAGGGCTCATCCTCTCGGGCTGAAACTCATGTTGACCCACACCTTAGGTCATCAGTCTAGTGGTCTTGGTTTCGCGACCTA
The DNA here is from genome assembly GCA_029582605.1 of Solanum gracilifrons. Taxonomy (NCBI): domain Eukaryota; kingdom Viridiplantae; phylum Streptophyta; class Magnoliopsida; order Solanales; family Solanaceae; genus Solanum; species Solanum gracilifrons. The sequence goes on from JAJOOH010031045.1 coordinate 5,111, forward strand.
CCTCTCGGGAAAGCCGAAAATATATGGGTGGCTATGTATTTACAACTACAAACCCATTAAATTAAACCACAACCACTAGGTTAAATCACCATGAAAATACATCTAACCTATCAGCAAGCAAGACCCAACAATAATATCAACACATATTTGCTAAATCACATACCAAGAATGGCGATTTTTATCCACACATTAAGAAATACAAATTTATACCTTCAATGATGTTGAAATCAAATGGGTAAAGAGAAATACGTCTTGATTTGAGCAAAGAATGAAAAATCCAAGAGACCCACTTCCAAAATGGAAGAGATGAAACCCTCTTCTTCTTCAAGTCTTCAAACCCTTACAAACTTGAAAGTAAAATAAAAGTGATAAAATAAAAATATGATACTCAAAAAAATTCATTCTAAAACTTGATACTATGCTATAACTCTCAACGAGTATTTATAGTTTTCAGAAATCTGTGCTGCGGCGGATCACTCGGCGATATTAGTCAGAATCGCCGATCAACTCGGCGATTCACCCTGTGGTGTAGTTCATCGCTGTCCTGCACCATCCTTTGGCATCATCGTGCTCTGGGTCATTGGGCGACATAATGCTGCTTCACAGAACTTCTCGGCGATTCGCCGACTACTCTCTTTTTCCGCCGACTTGATCCTTTCCTTCAGGGCTCATCACACTGGAACAAAAGGCGAAGTGAGACCCTTCGGTGATTCGCCAAGTGAACTCGGTGATCCTCAGGCCTTTATTTTCTTGTTCCTTTTAGCCTTTTCGTTACTTTTTGCGAAGTAGTGTCCATGCATTCCTTCAAACTTCAAATACCTAAAACTGAAAGGTTTTCATCAGATATTGAGACAATATAAGAATTTGAGGACACAATTTCTATTAAAATATAGCCCTAAATGAATCCAATTTGTGGACTCATCAATGACCCGTCATGGCTTGATCTTGAGTGGGCACGGCTTGTGCTTGGGCCGTCATGGCTTGAGTAAAAGTTTGGAGAGCCGTCCTTATCTCCATATTAGTCATAGATCCTTCATCATTAGAAGTTTGTGAACTTGAGGCCCTTGTGGCTCTTGGGGAGGAACTCTCTCATCATTCACCATCTCTTCTACCCTTCTTCTTAAGGTTTGCCCTTCTTGTCGTCATTTCCTATATTCACAAGAAAAGCATTAGAGGAAAAGGACTTTATAGAGTTACAACTCTTAAGCACGATTAAAGAGTAATTAAGAAGATGAGAGTTTTTAAACATCTTATAGCCTCCTATTCATAAGTGTGGCGCGCTTCACACTTGTGAACAAGACTCTACTAGACGCGGTGTATGAGGCATCAACCCTAAAATTATCCCAACAACTTATGCTATGATACAAAGTTTGTCATGACCCACGGGTACCCCCTAGACGTTAATATGGCGTAGCGATCCCGAAGGGGTTTCACACAAGCCCTAGCATCTTCATAATATGAAAAGTAGAAATAATGGGAATATTAAAACTTTACAATCGAAGTTCAAACTTCATTTTCATAAAAGGAAAATAGTAGGAATCTAGATTTTTCATCTCACATACACCATCTAAACATAGGAATACAAAAGAAAATCTCAAATAGGGTCCATAGCCCATTAGACATAATAGTCTCATAGAAAGAAGTACAAAAGTCTATTACAATAAGAAAGAATATAAAGTGGCATCAAATGCTTGTCCTCGGATCTTGAGGACCTACCACAAGTCTTGGATATGTAGAGTACAAGTCTTCTTCAAAGTAGGCAGTAGAGATCACCTAGACGGAACCTACACTCATAAGATATAGAAAGGAAAAAGGGGTTAGCACATAATATGTACCAAGTATAGAAATATGCATAAAAACATTAAAACATGCGAAAAGGACATTTTATTGAAAGATATGCATTTATGAGGTTTCGAAACCAATTTGCATCATCAACATAAGATAAATTCCAACATCACAATTATATTCTTAAAATAGTAAAGGAATGACCTTAGCAACCCCTAAGGTCCACTTGTGCAATGTATGGTTAGCAACCCATAATACCAACCTTAATAAGAATTCCTTAGGAACTACCTCAACCACACATGTTAACCATAGGCTTCATCATATTCAATAATCACAATAGAGAATTAGTCATGTATAACATTTGAACTCAAGGACAAGTCAATCATAGCAACTATCCATTCCATATACATGCATGCATTCATGTCTCAACATAATAATAAGAACCATCTATATCATCCTACTAAGTTTACTAGTGCAATGTAAAAGTAAAGTCCCATACCTCCACTCCTACCAAGCAACCTTACTAGGAAGTTATAGAGTAGTTCATGATTCATTGAAGATTTTATTATCTAGGGAAAATCAACCATAACCGACATAGACCATGATAGCTATATGGAATCCGGTGTCATATAACCCCACATCGAAAGAAGGTGTTCTACTTGCCAATGTAGAACTACATATATAGCTATCTAGGTGGATCCACTAGCGAAGTCCTATGTTGGCACATAGTTAAGGGGTAGGGAGATTGCTTCTAGAAACCCTACCTCTTGCATTACCGGAGGAGTTCCCATCTCATGAGTTCACTAAGATGACCCTATCTCTTGCATTAATGGAGGAGTCTTTACCTCATTATCCATATCCACACGGTGCTTAGTATTATTCCCAAATTAGTATTATTAGTCTTTCAATTGTATCTACATGTGTGAAGGAATATTCAACCCTTCATTAAATACAATTCAATAAGTAGCTCATAGATTCATTAAGGTGATAATGCACTTTGAACTTAGAATCAATACTAATATGAGAGTAGAACATTCACATTATCATTCATAGTGTCTTCATGAGAATCTTACTTTCAACCATCACAGTAGACTACCTTCATTCTAGACAATTCATACAACATCAATGTAAGAGATAAGTGAAGAAAGACCATTCACGAATACCTCACCTTGCACCATTGCCATAGAACCTTTACCTTTTATGAAATCCCTAGTTCATATACCACATTCCTCAATGTGTACATAACCCTAGAAATTTACCCCGTTAAAGGTCATGAATCAAGTACCACAACTACACCTAAAGATACTACAATAGGCATGGATCAAGAAAGATTCAATAACTAAATAATCATAGATACAATTCATAGTAATCATCTAGCATTAATACATTCATCCACATTCATGAAATTGGGGTCATGGGGGTGCACATGGGTTCAAGGGGATTTTCACAATAGAAATCACCAACTAACACCAATTCATCCATAATATAAGTCAATTAACATAATGAAAATGTTTTTAGGATGAACCCATTGCTAGAATAGAAACCATAGTTTTAAGTCAAGATATCAATTTCAATTTGAGAGTTTTGAAGGGCTTCATGAAGAAACTATTCCATAAATCAAGATCCCCACACCTTAATTGATGTTTTCCCACAAATTTGAAGTGAAAATCTTAAAGCTTGAACCCTAATCTTGAGATTCTTCCTTGTTCTTCAATGGTGTTTTGAGAGAGAATGCTTTAAGAGGGGGAAGTGGGTTTGATTTGAGTTGTGAGGGGTTTGATTTATAAGACTTGTTTTAATTCTTAAAATTAGTTTGATATATTTAATATAACTAAATATAATTGTTTTAACCCTTAATAGACTAATTAATAAATTACCAAACCACCCCCACCTTGGCCGAGCCAAGGCAGTGCGCCCAGTCCCCATCCATGAGTCCCTGTCCACAGGGCGTGGATTGAACCACGGGTTGTACTGGCCACTCGTGGTTTGGGACTGAGAGGGTGAGGGCAAGGGTATTGGTGAGGAGACTAAGTCTCAACTGACGAGACCCTTCCACGGAGTGTGAGTAGGTCTACAGACCGTACTACATGCTCGTAGTTTGGGGCTGTGGCATGGAATTTGGGGGAGTTTTGATGGAGGCTAAGGCTAGACTCACGACTCCCATCTACGGGGAGTGAGTCAACCTACGCCTCGTAGGTTGCCCTTTTGTAGATGAGGCTGTTTTGGACAACTTTATGGACCTTCCCTTGGGTCCTCCTCATGGACCCTTGGGGGGTCCTAGGGTGGTCGTGCCATGACGTTTAGGCACTAGAACCCTAGTATTAGGTTAGGAAGATTAGTTTAGGACCTTAACCTTAGGTTTAGACTTCATTAGGCTACTAAACTATACGTTAGACTCTAGCTTAGGTCATTAGACATACGGGGTGTTACATGGACATACCAAGTCTTGGAGGAATAGAAATCCAAGTCTTCAACTATAGAAATACACTTACTTACCACAACCTAGACTTGTAGTATAACATTAATAGGAATGGGGTTAGCACAATTAAGTATTAAGTATGATGACCATGCAAAGACATGTTTTAAAAGGGGACATTTTGGTTAGAAACCATGCATTATGCCACTTTTTGAAATATCATGAACCATAGCATAAGAGACATAAAATGCAAGTATAATTATCATACAAGTCCTAACAGCACATTTATATATATCACAAGTAAACCCTTACCTTCACCTTAGACCTTCACCTCAAGTAACCGTCATGCTATACTTTGTGCAATTTATGGATAGGGTCCCATACCAGTATCCACACTAAGGCACCACACTAAGGTAACCAAAAGTGAACTCACCTTCCATTCCTTTTTTACCTTTTCACAATATCCATACAATAGAGACATAAACCTTACATAAGTCAACTTAGCACATTAGGAGCATTACCTAAGACAACCCCTAAGGCATACTTGTGCAATGTGCGAGTAGCATCCCATTCTACAACCCACACTAAGTACTCCTTTGAAGTTGATGCTTATCGTGACCAACAATACTAACCTATAGTACGAGTGTCTATGATCGTCGATAATATAGCAACCCAACCCTTGGTTGGGGTCGTGTCATAAGGGAGTGGTTTTAACAATTAGTAGAAAAGTAAAATTAAGTTCAAACTAGTCGTAGCTAAAGACATTAATGATTAAAAACAATGAAAATTAAAAGGGGTGACACAAAGGTGTCAAATATCAAATGGGGGTTTCATCAGAAGTAGTAAACAAAAAAAAAAAAAAAACAAGAAAATCAAGTATGGGATAGGTTCTTGGGGTGTGACCGTAATACAAGTTGAGATGAATCGTTGGGTACATTCTTTTGATAGGAAATTTGCACGATAATAGTGTTTATGGTAAGATTTACATGGAAATAAGTTCCCTCTCGGGTAACTTACCCTGTTTCAAATAAGTTCCCCTCGAACACCCATCTGCCGCATGAAGGCAAGCCTACGCCTTACCCCACTCACTCTCTCGAGCTGCATGTTAGGATATGGGACTAGAGCTGACCCTGTAAGGACCAATATGTCGAGGACTAAGCAACGAACTCGGCAATATACTTCTTCATACTACTCCACCAATACACTTCTCTCATGTCACGATACATTTTTGTGCAACCCGGATGGATAGAATATCTGGAGCTATGAGCTTCCTCCCTAATCCTCTCTTGGAGTTCATCCACCTTTGGTACACAAAATCTACATTGCTACCTCAATACACCATCTACCCCTTGTTCAAAATTCATCACTTTTTGCTTATGAACATTTGCCTTTAATTCAAGCAATACAAGTCTTGGTCTTGTTTCTCATTCACATCGGATAATAGCAATGATTCAGCCCCATTCATCACTACTACTCCCTCTTCGTTGGAATCCATTAACCGGACTCCTAAACGTGCAAGTCGGTGCACATCTCTTGTTAAATCTTTCTTGCCTTACTCAATATGGGAAGTACTATCCATACACAATCTACTCAAACAATCAACAACAACATTAGCCTTACTTGGGTGATAGAGAATACTCAAGTCATAATCCTTCAGTAACTCCAACCATCACCTCTGTCTAAGATTAATCTTTTTCTGATTGAATACATACTGAAAACTCTTGTGGTTTTTTAACATATCTACATGAACACTATAAAGATAGTGACACCATATTTTTTCAAAATGAATACTATAACAGGTAACTCTAGATCGTGGGTTGGGTAATTCCTCTCGAGAATCTTCAGCTTCTTAGAGGCATAAGCTATAACCATCCCATTCTGCATTTATACACAAGCCAGTCCAACTCCGGACGCATCACAATACACAACAAATCCTTGTGTACCCTCTAGGAAGGTCAACATTGGGGTAGTAGTCAACCTAGTTTTCAATTCTTGACAGATCTTCTCACAGGCTTCAGACCATTGAAACTTTGTTGTCTTCTGAGTCAAAGGGGATGTAATATATGAAAAATTATCGACAAACCTCCTATAATACTGAAACGACCCCAAAAATGCCCGAAAATGTGCTTCGGAAACACCTATAATTGTAATTTCCATATATCTCAAAATCCGTGCATGATTTCGGAAATTCGACTTCATAGTCTTATTCAGGGGGTCAAATTGAGTGGGAAATGGGTCTAA
>JAJOOH010031046.1:0-17203 GCA_029582605.1 Solanum gracilifrons
ATATATTAAAACCAACATATAATTAACAGCCAAATTCCTAGCTCTAAAACAACATATTGTCTTTCATGATTCCTTAATTAATCACATTTTAAATAGTAAAAAGTGTTTAGAGAATTTTTATCAAAATTCTGTAGAAATATACATAGTATCGTGTTTTAACTTCTATTTATAACTTCACATGATGTTTTTAAAAAAATTAACTAATCATACTAATACCAAAAAAAAAATATGCATGGTACGGTTTAAAAAAATAAAAAAATTATTATATAAAATAAAATAAAATAATTAAAAATTAAAATAATATAAATTTATTTTTTAAAAACTGACTGAATCGTATCATTGACACTCCTAAATAAGGGATTAATTAATATCCATGAGATATTATCATAGAAAGGAACAATTATTCTATCAAAATAAGAATATACTTTTTGAATATTAAAAGAAGTAAGAATATTTTTATGAACGTGCCAAACTAATTCAAGAACATTTGAGTCAAAAGAAAAATAAAATAGAAACTAATAACTAATTATAGATTCTTCACATGGTAATAAAAATACTTCTATATATCCCAAATTAATATAATATTTTTTGACTGAATACAAAGCTTGAAAAAGAAATAAAAGTTTAAAAAATTGTTATGATTTAAAATAAGTACTTATTACAATTTTGTATACAATATTTATATAGATTTAATACAACTACAGCAATATTATGCAAACCTAAAATATAATTTTCGTACAAATTCGGTATATAATTATAATATAACTATGATACAATTCAACTGTAATTTTAAACTCCAACGAACTATGATTGAAATTCAGTCAAAAATTAGCTCAAATTTCCAAATTTTAGATTCAAACTCCCCTCGATATTCCTTTTAATTTGAGATATCAACCACTCAAAATAAAGCTTATTTACGACAAATCAATTTTTCGCACTTGAGCTTTAACAGCTAACATTAGAGTTTCAAGAGGCTGGAATTTAAAGAATTATCACAATAGTCTAAAAAAAGTGTCACGTAAACTAAAATTGTTGGAGTAAGAAATTCTTAATAGCTCGATTGATTAATTACTACCTGAACTTGGAAATTCTTAGTAGCTCAATTGATTAACTACGTGAACTTTCACCTTGTTGGTGAGGTTTCAATTCTCTGACTAAAAAATGAATTTTGAAGAAAATCGTGTAGAAACTCACAATTCTAAAGAGTCTCCAGTTTTACTTTCCATAAAACCTACCTTGTAATTAGGTTTGTTCATGGTTATGGTTAAAAAATAAAACTGAACCGCAATCCGAACCAAACCGATATTTGGTTTGATTTGGTTAGGTTTGGTTTTAAATTTTGAAAAACCGATACCATTTGATTTGGTTTTGGTTTTACTAAAAAATAACCAAACCGAACCGATAAATTATATATATAAATTTTATAATTATTTATATATCATTCATAAATAAATATAAATAGTTTGTTAAATTTTAAGTAACTAAAGTCTTTAACTTTACCATTTTCTCAAGCCCAACACTTAAATTTTAGTCCATCTATTACAATCATAAGTCCAAGTCCATCAAAATTCATTACTTTAGTCTTCACCTACCATACCTTTCATCAGATAGTTACACCTTCTCTTAATTGAATCACTTTGTTCGTGTAATGATAACTTTAGTTTGTTTAAGTGCTTAATTGAACCGACAATAGCTTTTCAGTGGATTGCTCATGTACTAGGTGTTTGTGTCTATCAAGATATGTATGTCCTCAAAAATTTATTACTTTCAAACTGAAAAAGCTAGAAAAACTGAACCAAACCGAACCAAACCGTTAATAACCAAATCGACGGTTATTTTTTTCCTTTGGTTTGGTTTGGTTTTAAATATTTAAAAAACCGACTAGATTGATTTGATTTTGGTTTTAACCAATAACCGATCCAAACCGAACCTCGAACACCCTTACTTGTAATCCCCTGTCTCATTTCCCTTTCCACCGCCCCTAATTTTGTTTTAAACAAAAATAAAAATGTGTGTGAACAAATTATACAATCTTTTAGAAAATGTAAAGTCTTACAAATAATAAAATATTGAGCGCATGAATGAAATCATAAAGATTTTGTGCAAGTCAAAAAATAGTTAGTTAGAAGAAGTATTCAATATGTATATATATTGAATAACATATATACATTGTGCAAGTTGATTAGAACTTGAAATCTTATTATAATGAAAGAAGTATTAATCAGAGCAAAACCCTTTTTTGCTGTTGTATTTCTCCAATTGGGTCTTTCAGGAATGTACATCCTTTCAAAAATGGCCTTAAATGAAGGAGCTAGCAATTATGTATATGTTGTATATCGACAAGCTGTTGCAACTCTTTTCATGGCTCCTTTTGCAATTTTTCTAGACAAGTAGATCCTCTTTCTCTCTTCTCCAATGTTCAATTATTGTGTTTGCATTTTCATTTCTATAAACTAGTGGGGGTGGCTGAGTTGGTGTAGAAGGTGGGTATCTCATAAGAGAAGTCAGAGATTGATTTCCCCTGTCAACGTCTTCTTGGTTGAGTTTGTTACACCGGTGTGCTTTACACCTCAGGTGTAATTTGTGAGCTATTGAATGAGTTGGTGTAGCTGGTGGTATCTCATAATAGAGGTTATAGATTGATTCCCTCTGCCAACGCCTTTTCAGCTGAGCTCGTCGCACCAAGCTTGCCTGGTGCGGTTTACACCTCATGTGTAATTTGTGAGCTATTGACCGAGTTGGTGTAGCAGGTGGCATTTCATAATATAGGTTAGGGATCAATTCCCTCTGCAAACGCCTTCTCAGTTGAGCTCGTCCGCACCGGGCTTGCCTAGTGTTGTTTACATTTCATGTGAAATTTGCGAGCTTTTGACTGAGTTGGTGTAGCAGTTGGTATCCTTTAAGGAAAGCTAGCTAGGGATCGATTCCCCCTGATAATGTCTTCTTAGTCGAGCTCGTTGCACTGGGCTTGCTGAGTGCGATTTACATATCCTATGTAATTTGTGAGCTTTTGGTTGAGTTGGTGTAGCAGGTGGTATCCCATAAGGGAGGCTAGGGATTGTTTCCTCCTGTCAACGTCTTCTCAGTTAAACTCATAGCACTCGATTTGTGTAGTATGATTTTACATCTCCTGCAAATTAATATTGCATTGGAGTGGATTTACCCAAAAAATTTACTAAGAGAATTAAAATGCAAATGAATTGAAGTCGCAATCATCTGGTTATTTTACTTGTTATATATAACATCAATTTTCCTTGGAAACTTGGTAGATTAAAAAATTATTTATACTAACGATGAATAAATAGGGATCATTCGATCCCCGATAAAAATATGTGTATTTATCTTGAAGAACTAATATGTATGATTAGCCACTCAATATACACAAATGATTGACAAGTTGAATGTCTCTTACAACAGGGGGAAAAGACCAAAGATGACTTTTTCAATATTTGCCAAGTTGGTACTTCTTAGCATATTGGAGTAAGTCTCAAAAACTTTATTTTATTTTATTTTCTTAGTGCAATAATTATATTAATTGGGAGAATTGATTTTGTGGTCCACGTATAGTTTTCATTTAAAAATAACAAAATCGTATTTCTTATATAACTGATCTGAAATGATCAAAAATGAAAATTTCTTGTAAAAAGAAGGGTAAAATGACAAATATATTTCCGAACTATCGTAAATGGTATGCAGATACCATTCGTCATACTTTTGGGACATTGGTGCCCCTGCTGTCCAAATACTAGAGCATATATACCCTTTATACTAACGGACATACACGTGTCATAATCTTATCCGCCGATTAAATATCGGATCAACGGATAAGATTGCGTCACGTGTCCCTAGTTAGTCTTCTGTTAGAGTGAAGGGCATATATACTCTAGTTTTTAGACGGTAGGGGCATCAATGTCCCAATAGTATGATGGAGGGTATCTGCATACCATTTACGATAGTTCGAAGGTATATTTGTCTTTTTTCCCTAAAAAGAATGATAAAAAGAAATTTAAAAATTATAAGTGACCTAAAAAATCAATTCTTCCGTTTATGTTATAACATTGTTTGTTTTTTTTGTGTATGAACAGGCCAGTGATAGACCAAAATCTATACTCTCTTGGCTTGAAATATACAACAGCAACATTTGCAGCTGCAATGTACAATACTCTTCCTGCCATTACTTACATAATGTCGTGGATATTCAGGTAATTAATTAGAATATACATGCCATATATTGTCTCATTAATTTTGGTTTAAAAATTCCTTTCGAGTAAACTGAAAATCTTACAGAAAAAAAAAATGATTTTACGAAGGATAGAGTATACACAGACTTTATTCTATATTGATGATAAATTTGTTTGTCGAGGAAATGCCCTAGATAGGAGGATATGAAAATCGGGTATCAGGATAGAAGGATAATAGGTAGGTGGTCTAGGCATGCATTGTTTAATTTCCCTTATCAGTAGTAATATTAGTAATTCTCTTACTATTGTATTTATTCTTCAATTTTATTATTATCTGTTGTTTCCCTTGCTTTATTTATCATACTATTTGTAGTTGCTACTATGTTCTTGTCTCCATTATTTCAATACTAGGAAAAAAAAGGAATATTTAACGATAGATAGAATTTCCATTGCTAAACAACAAAAATCAATTGTTAATTTCATTTAACGATGGATTATAAAAAAAATTATATTACCTAGAAACTTTTCAACGACGAACTAGCTAAAAAATTATCGACAAATTCCATAGCTAATTCCACATTTTCTAGTAATGTTTTCTCAATGCTTCACTTGAGGCAAGGGTCTATCGGAAACAACTAGCCTAGCCTCTCTACCTTCAAAAGGTAGGAGTCGGATAAGGTTGCATACACAACACCTTTCCTATACTTCAGATTGTTGAATTACACTGATTATATTATTATTCTCATATGTTATTGATAAATTTTCTAATATGTGCATATGTATATTTTGTTGCATATATCCTAGGCAGGAGAAGGTAAATTTTACTAGTATTGGGAGCCAAGTCAAAATAATTGGGACTATTGCTACACTTGGTGGAGCCATGATTATGATGTTAGTTAGAGGCCCAGAGGTTCAACTATTTCCAACAGATGAATATTATGTCAATAATAATGATGCATCTGATCAAATTAGTGGTGGGATTAATCCAATAGATGCAATCAAAGGTTCCCTCATGATAATGCTTGGGTGTACTAGTGGGGCCGGCTTCATAATTTTGCAGGTATAATATAATGAAATGTTATTATAGAGAATGATTATTACATAACGATCTAATTGTATATTCTCGAGTCGTAGACAAAGATGTCTGTCATGCATAATTTATGACGAAATTCATAAATTGTTTGTTATAACGAAGTGTTTTATAGAGAATGACTATTACAAAGAAATCTGACGGTATATTCTTGAGTCATGCATAGACAAAGATGTATGTCACAATTTATGATGGAATTCATAGATTGATTGTTATAATGCAATGTTATTATAGAGAATAACTGTTACATAGAAATCTAACTGTATATTCTTGAGTTGTAGACCAAGATGTTTGTTACAATTTATGACGAAATTCATAAATTGATTGTTATAATGAAATGTTATTATAGAGAATGATTGTTATAGAGAAATCTGGCAGTATATAATTCTCGAGTCGTAGGCAAAGCTGTATAAATTGATTGTTATACTGAAACTTTATTTTAAAGAACGACTGTTATAGAGATTTGATTGTATATACTCGATTTGTGTAGACAAAGATACTGCAGACATATCCAGCAGAGCTCTCACTCCATACTTGGATATGCTTGTTGGGAACAATTGAGGGAGGTATTATGGCAATGATAATGGAAAGAGGGAATAGTGCAGTTTGGATCATAAATTGGGACTCCAAATTTCTTGCTGTTGTATACAGTGTAAGCCCTCAAACTTTGTTGTTTTTTTGTTTTAAAAAAGAATAGATATTAGCTAGAGTTAATGATCAAAAACATATTTGAACGGTTAAATATTTTTTTGCGAGTTTCACATCTCAGCTATGATCAGTTTTTTCTTTTTTTTTCTACTTGAACTATCACTATCTATATATTCATTACTCAGAAAATACTATTTCCTCATTAAAACATGTCTAGTGGTTATTCATGCTGATATTTTGATTGAATTGGTGAGAAAAAAACAACTACAAATTTTTAATTCCATACGAAAAAATTAGAAAGCGTCTCAGTATTTCAGTGAGAATTTATTCCCCATCATGTATTTTTCCAGTGAGTTGGTTCGATGGAAAATGGATGTATAAGTCTTTGTTTCTAGTAGTGAGTTAACACACCTCAACTATCAGTTGTTCTCTTTTCTTATTTGAACTATAGGCATCGTCCAAATAGGAAAAAATGGATCAACTGATAGTTATGGTATATTTTTAATACATAGATGGTAATAGTTCATAGAGGAAAAGAAAATAAATAATAGTTAAAATGTGAAACTCACAAATACTTACTAGTTTAAATGTATTTTTGATCATTACCTCGATTAACTATAGATAGTTAACATAAAAAATCAGTTCGAAAAAAAAATAATCATCGTAATGAAATGTTATTATAAAAAATGTCTATTATTTCAGGGAATATTTGGTTCGGGGCTAGCATATTACATCCAAGGAGTAATATTGGAAGATAGAAGCTCACTTTTTATCTCAGCCTTCAATCCATTAAACATATTAATCGTAGCTATAATAAGTTCAATTATTCTACAAGAACAAATGAACCTTGGAAGGTACGTAAATTCGACTTATAAACACTTTTAATTTGATCAAATTTTTTATAATTTTATTTTAACATCTTTTGTATTTTTCAAAATACTTTTCTTAAGACGTAAGTTTTAATTATCTCCTTATTCTATTTCAGTCATTTATCCTCATTTTTTAGCTGATGATCTATCAGAAACTTCTCTACCTCACAAAGTTAGAGGAGTAATGAGGTTTATGTATATCCTATCTTCCTCAAATTGCACATGTGAAATTATAATGGATATGTTATTATTGTTATTTTAAAAATAAATCTAAAAATACTTTTAAATTTACATTCTTTTGTAAATATATAATTCATTAGGATCATTCTATTTTTAGAAACCAAAATAAAATGTTTATCAACACCTTTTTATCAAGGGATCGATCTTTACACTAATAATCAATCGGATTTCCTCTTTACTTTTCCTAGTTGATATGTATAGTTCTTACTCTAGTTATACATGATTATTCACATATTATACATTTGTCGATTATTTTTAGTTTAAACGATTTGGTGAAACTCTATTTAGGTTAATTATTCTACTCTAATTTATTATCAAAGACACTAACGATATTTTTATCAAATTCAACCCCCATAAAATCAACTTCAACACCTAAAAGAAATAATTTTGAGCTAGTTTTAATTACAAAAATTATTATATATTTAATGCTTTGATTTTTTTTATTTTGCAGGATACTTGGTGTTGTTGTGATTATTATAGGCCTTTACATAATCTTGTGGGGTAAAAGCAAGGATCATAAAATATTATCTCCATCAAAAGATGAACAAGCAATAGTATCACCAAAAAAAATATTGTCAAATAATGAAAATAAATTAAGTGACAATAAGGATAATTTAAGTAGTCAAAATAATGTTGTTATCAACATTAATCCATTAAAAGAGACGATAGTTAGTGATGAAATAATAGAGTGTTGTTGTTAATTTGTAAATAAAATTAATCATAGCAATGTGCCCAAAATTTTGGCCAGTAATTCTTTCAGAAATATAGAAATTAAAACAACTATGTATATTGTTAATGTCAGTTGAAAATTAATTAATTACAATTGTCATTTTATTAATAAATCCTATACACAATTTGCTATAAGTTGCATAGTTTGTCGAAAGTCATTCGGTACGTTTCAAAAAAATAAATGAACTTCTTACATATTTTTTGTGCTCGTGTTATGCAAGTAAAGAAAAATATCATTTTAAAGAAATTTCTTAGTTTTTGGATATGAGTTATACGATACGTAACAATCATTCATTATACGATACGATACATAACAACCATTCAATCAAACTTAATAACATATAATTGATATTTCATGTCTTTTCTCATATTTTGGCCGCATGAGCTAGCTTAATTAGAAAATTTATGATCGCGGCTTAGTTCGTTCTATATAGCTAATAGCCTCAATTTAAAGGTGTAGTCTGATCTCTCTATTTGAGGTTGCATTGATTTATTCATATTCAACTTGACGCAATATAGAAATAACTTATTTTTTTAATGACATGGCTTAATCTCGCTCCCTTCCCTCACTATGCTCTTCTCTCCCCACCGCACACACACGTGCCACTAAAAGAGTTATTCATGAGAATCTCAAAAACTTTTTTGAGCGTATGTATTTTTGAGGTGATTGGAAAAGAAAGAAATATTATTAATATTTCTTAGGGTACCCGACCCGAACTCCTATTTTCTTAGGGTAGCTAAAATACTATTAATATTTTTTCCACAAACCATATTGAGACAATCGTCAATTGACATTTACATCATATTCATCAACTTCTCTTCGAATAAATAACTTTATGAACTCTTCATCCTTCTTATTTCCAAGGGTACTTTGGAGAAAAATCCAACACATCAACTATGTATTTTTGTTAAGAGTATCTGTTTTAGGTCTTGACTTATTTAGACTCGCATTAAAATTATCCTTCTTTGAGAGGTGTAATGCACTTTTGAATTTGAGACATTCCGTTAAAATGATGGGATATTTAATTACCACCTCCACCACAAATTTGGGGATCTATATTCATAACCCATCCGATAATTAATTATAGTGGTTTTTATATTGTTTTGATGAAGTATATAATATAATTAGAATAAATCGATTCCAAATTACAACCAACTCTATATAGTTCATGGAAAGCCACTATGAGTACAAAATACATTTTTATTTATTTACAATCGTGCGTTGCTTAATTCCTAATTAATGATACTCACTCTCCTCTAGCTAATCATGATTAAGTAATAGATTAATGAATATTGTGTATATTTTGCTAAGAATTAAGATCATGGAAATAATAATCTTATCATTCATAATTATATATTTCACATCTCCTAACACATGCTTAATATTATAATCAATTATTGAATTAAAAATAAATCAATTTAACACTATATATACTTGTCCATAGAAGTACATTCTCATATATCTCACTATTTGCTCATTCTTTTTCTTCTATTTTTCAAAAATATTTTGGTCCATACATTTGATTTAAAGTTACAATTAATACATATAATGGGTATTTCATCTGCTCGTATTATTGGAATAGTTCTCTTAATTGTTCCTTTTTAATGGCATTATGGTTTCTTCAGACGTGTTCTCAATCATGCAATTTGTCAATCTCTACTTTTGAGAACGAGAATGTTTGTTCTTTGAGATTTTCTTTTAATTGCCATGATTACTTCGTTTTTTGTTTGCTAAAAAATTCATCGAATTAACAAAACATCAACTTTTTTTAAAATCAAAATTCTTTTCAAAAAAAATGACAAGCACAACGAATCTAATTTTCAAATAAGTCAGAATCTTTTCAAAAAGTACATAAAGTATCAAGTTGTGTGATTTGATAACACACACATAAATATATATACATATACATATATATACATATATACAATTTCTTTGTTCAGAAGTTGTAAGCAAAGTTAATTCTACTTTCTATTTGTCTTCCTTGACCTTTAAACTTGCTAAAAGTAAAACACAAAAAAGATTTGATAGCATTTATATATATCCTTTCATTTTGAGTTTACGCACAAGTAAATATGTAAATTTATATATATATATATATATATATATATATAGTTGAACAAGTAAACAGAAGTATCGTATGTGACAATTCACATTCTATATAGTGTTCTACATATATTATGTGATCTTTCTTAATCATGGAAGAATCCTTTTTGTGATACATTCCCAATAAAAAGTTGTACGGAGGTTTTTCAACAACCATTAAGGCTCGTTATAACCTTAAGGAATCGAAACCAGTCATTCATAACTACTTATTACATGTTAACATTTTAAAGGTATATAAATTCAAATTAATTAGTATTTGCATTGAGACTCGAATAAATTCAAATTGATGTCGGAAAGGCTGCTTTTTATTTGGCGTTAAGATTTAAGAATATCATTTGATTTGTGATTAGATAGTAACGCCAACTTTTATTTATTTGGTATAACAAAACTTTTTTGTGTCACGTTATTATCCAAGTCCTTAAGTGTAACAGCATGCTTAGTGTGATTAATTTTTAATCTTTTCCTAATTGTCTTTAACCAAAAGTTACAACTTATTTGGATCATATGTCTTTAGACACCACACATGAAAGAGATTTTTTCGATCAAGCTGATCATGTGCAAATTTGTTTTATTATAAAGGCAAACAAAGCCTGAAGATAAATATCTAATAAAAAGGATGAAATAATAAAAGGATGTGACAATCATATCAGATCACAACGATACAAAACAACATTTCTTGCTTGCTTGGGTTGTAGGTTCTTAATTTAATTAATCTCGATTGTAGACTCTTATGTTATTTATGTAATTAAAACTACTAGCTTTATCTTATATGTTATTATTTGAATTGTGATTATTTATTTATCCTTTAAAAATATAAGGAGCAACACTCGTAGTTCACTACTCTTCTTTTTCAGTCTTTTTTATATGTAGCTCGATTTCATAAATAAGAAAACGATTCATGATATTTGTTGAATTTTAAATAAGTTGGAGAAAAAACAAATTTAAGTATTGAGCGTGAATCCACATTTAAATTGAAGTAAAATTAAGGATTGGATGATATTGTGTAAAACATAAAATCTTTTCATTGGTTTATATAAATGAGCGATAATCGCCAATGTTATCAACAAAATAAAATTTTATATAAGAAAATTCATAAAACTATTTTTTTGTAATTACTAAGCGTAAATTCGCATCTAAACAGAATTAAAACTAAGGATGGTAGTCAATGAAAGATAAAAATCTACTCATTTTTTTATATTGAATGAATGATTATCGTCAAGGTTATTATTAATAAAAAATAATAATCATTAAACAGATTAATTACTAAGCGTAAATTCACATCTAAACTGAATTAACCTTAAGAATAGTACTCCTTAGAAAAAATACCTACTCATTAATTTTATATTAAATAAGCGCTTATTGTCAAAGATATTATCAACAAAATGACATTTTAACGGTCATGAATTAAATTTCAATAATTATTAAACGTAAATTTATATCTAAAACTGCATTAAAATTAAGGATAATACTCTCTAAAAAAATTTACTCATTAATTTTATGTCAAATAAGCGCTTATGGTCAAAGATATCATCAACAAAATGACATTTTAATAGTCATGAAATAATTTTCAATAATTATTAAACGTAAATTTACATCCAAAATTGAATTAAAATTAAGAATAGTACTCTGTAATATTAATATATATATATATATATATATATATATATCTTTGCCAGCGCTTATTGCCAAAGATATCATCAACAAAATGACATTTTAACAGTCATGAAATACATTTTAGTAATTACTAAGTGTAAATTTACCTCCAAAGCTGAATTGGCATTAAGGATAATACTCTGAGAAAAAAATTTACTCATTAATTTTATATTAAATAAGCGTTTATTGTCAAAGATATCATCAACAAAACAACATTTTAATAGTCATGAAATAAATTTCAGTAATTACTAAGCGTAAATTTATATCCAAAATTGAATTAAAATTAAGGATAATACTTTGTAAAAGAAATAATCTACTCATTAATTTTATATCAAATAAGCGCTTATTGTCAAAGATATCATCAACAAAATAACAATTTAACAATCATGAGATAATTTTCAGTAATTACTAAGTGTAAATTATATCCGAAATTGAATTAAAATTAAAGATGATGCTATATACTCATTGATTTTGTATCAAATAAGCACTTAGTATCAAAGATATCATCAACAAAAACAACATTTTAATAGTCATGATTTTATTAAGTGTAAGTTTATATCCAAAACTGAATTAAAATTAAGGATAATGCTTTGTAAAAAAATAATCTACTCATTAATTGTTATCAAATAGTAAGTGCTTATTGTCAAAGATATCATCAACAAAACGACATTTTAATAGTCAAAAAATAAATTACAGTAATTACTAAGCGTAAATTTATATCCAAAATTTAATTAAAATTAAGGATAATACTCTATAAAAAATAAATTCTACTAATTGATTTTGTATCAAACAAGCACTTAGTATCAAATATATCATCAATAAAAATAACATTTTAATAGTCGTGAAAAAAAATTCAGTAATTATTAAGCGTAAGTTTATATCCAAAACTGAATGAAAATTAAGGATAATGCCCTGTAAGAAAAAATATCTACTCATTAATTTTATATCAAATAAGCGCTTATCGTCAAAGATATTATCAACAAGACAACATTTTAACAGTCATGAAATAAATTTCAATAATTATTGAGCGTGCGTAAATTTATATCCAAAGTTGAATTAAAAATTAAGGATAATATTTGTAAAAAAAAATAATCATTTATTTTATATTAGATAAACGCTTTTTGTCTAAGTTATCATCAACAAGAAAATATTTTAATAATCATAAAACAAATTTCAGTAATTACTAAGCGTAAATTTATATCCAAATTAAAATTAAAATTAAGTATAGTACTATAAAACTCATAAAATTATTTTATTTTATTTTCTAAAAAGGTTATAAAATAAAATAATAATTAAAAAAATTACTCCCTTGTTCTATTCCTCTTCCCCTTTCTTTACTCTATAAAGGGTACTCCTATATATACATATACTCTGTATATATATCCTCTTTCTCTCTCTCTCTTTCTCACTCTCTCTCTCTTCAACCAACAACTGCAAAATCCCTTCTTTCTCTTAACCATCAACTGTAAAAGTTTTTCTCTTTTTTACCCTTTAAGCTCCATGAGAAGAAGAAGAGCTTAAAAAACAGAGTAAAGCAAGAAAAACAAGATTTGAGGTGAAATGGGCAAGTATATGAGGAAGAGGAAGACAAAAACTACTGGTGAAGTTGTTGCTGTTTTGGATGCAATTCCTTTGGGTGTTCGTACAAGAGCTAAAACCCTAGCTTTGAAGCGATTGCAGAAATCGAGCTCCGGCGGCGGTGATGGTGGTGATGTGGGTGGGGGATGTTATCTGCAGCTGAGGAGCAGGCGGCTGGAGAAACCCTTGGTGGGTTTTGAAAGGAAAAGACGGAAACACCCTTTGAAGGAATCGAAAAGACAGAATCGGAGTTTGAGGGTGAGGAAGATGAAGGGGCAATCTTGGAATTCTGGGTCTGTTGAGGGTGAAGAGGAGAAGAAGGAAGAAGTTCATGTACAGGAAAATCAGAAGGAAATTGACAACAATGGCAGCTTTGAAGGTGAAAACTTGCTGGAATTTGATGGTAGAGAGAGGTAAGTTTTCGCCTTTTCGTTTTTTTTTTTTTACTTCAATTTCTCTATGTAGTTGTTAGATTTATCAGTATGCATGTTACAATTGATGATTAGGGTTGATGCTCTGCACTGTGAAGTCGGAATTCGAACTCTCACCAACCAGGTGAAAGTTTGCGTAGTCAAATCAACTGAGCTGCTGAGATTCCTCGAAGTGCTAAAAAAATTCCCCTTTATACTTTTTTGGTTGTTTTTTTTTGGCTTGGGAATTTAGTTTTTTTCCTTTTTAGCTCTAGTCTATGTTCATGGATTAATTAGATAATTCAATGGTAAGAATTAAAATCTTTTGGTGTTTCTTTTGAAGTTTTGGAAAAATCAAAACTTTTTATGGTTTTTTCTCTTGTGCTTATTTTTAGAGTGGTTTTTCCATTTTTTAATGTTTTTTCAGAATGAAATTTGAACTTTATCATAAATTTTGATGGAAAGTTCTGTTTTTTAATGATGTGAGGTTGGAAAATGCACAAGTTAGATTGTTGTCTTCTAGCCATATTGGTTTATGGGGAATTTATAGAAGTGAAAAGTCACTTTCCAACGAAAACTATTTTTCGTGTCTATAATTAACTTTTTCTTTTCTATTGCTTCGAAGGAATTGCTTGTATGCTGCATTTGTCAATCACAATTAGACTGTGGTAGAAGAGGAGGGGTAATTGATTACGCTGCCTCTATAGTTATCGCGCTTGTCTTTGTTTGATCAAAGTTGAAATGTTAATTCTATCTTATAAACACTGTTATCGTTATGTGCTCTGTTGATGAAAGGGAATAAAATCACCATCTTCCCTGATTTCGTGAGCTGCTAGAATTCCCATTCTGTTTTTTGTTCTGTTATAATATTTTTCTCAACGTGTCCGAAATTGCATAGTAAATGAAGTATCTGTGGTCTCTTCTTTATGTAAGCTGGAATTGGTGTTTTTATCGAAATTTGCAAATTACTCTTCCAAAACTAACTAAAAAAGTTTTTGAGAAGTCATCCGTTATACCATCTTCTTTTGTACCATTCTTGACCATAACACCTTTGTCATCGACACATTGTCATTTGATGGTCCTGATAGTTTGTTCTTCATTATGACTGTGAAGAATCGAACACGAATGGCATTTGATTTGATATGGTGAGTAAATGAGTATATGATATAAGGTACATAAATAAACTCATTTCCTGATTGTTCTACCTAACAAAAAGACAAGATAGTCCCGTTGTACACCTATGTCATTGAAAATTCCATGGTGAAAAATGTTTATCGTCTGCATTGTACATGTATATTGGTATCTTTCTGTTTAAATTTTTAAATAGTCACAATCATTGTTGGGAGCATTTACCATTGAAAAATGAATGTGGGGTACCCTATATGATTGGAGCTTGGATGGATTAGAGGAAAGAAAAGAAAAGAGGAGCTTTTTTGAGAGCCACTAATTATATTCCTTTTATTACTTTTCTTTCTTTCTTGTAACTGAGTGCGGGGTAAGGCTGCGTACTATAGATCCTTGTGGTCCAGACTCCGTGTATAGCGGGAACGTAGTGCACCGGGCTGCCCCCTTCTTCTTTTTCAAGGGCAAAGCTTATCTCTGCGGTTCAGGTGAAATAGTTAATATGATTAGCACTAATAAGAGGATTTACGCTTTCTTATAGGACCACCAGGGAGAGCACACCTTGTAATTTGATCAGGGACCCGGATAGCATACCAACCCCTGGTTCCAGTACAAGACCTAACAATGCTAGCGAAGCTAACGGCAGAGAGCCAACTTCAGCGCAAAGAATTATCCCAACAGCTCATGAAATGAATGACTTCTTTGCTGGTACAGAAGAGAAGCAGCAGAAACAATTCATCGAGAAGTATGGATTTTCACAACTCGTATATTTTAAGTGTTGATTCTCAATTGCTCAAGTTACATATACATCCTCTTCTTCTAATTGATCCTGTTTTGAAATGGTATGCAGGTACAACTTTGATCCGGTGAACGACAAGCCCCTCCCTGGACGTTACAAATGGGTGAAAGTAGATCGTTAGACATGGTTGGAACTAGATGGTTAGAGATGGACATATGGTATCGGCATCCCAGAAGGACTTGTCAAGCACTTTCTTGTTTGATCTTTAGGTCTAGAACTCTAGATAAAGGTAGGAAAACAGCAAGGATTGTTAGTTAGTCCTACTTGGTGATGGTCATATTTTGTTTCCAGTCACCCTTGTAAAGAATTTAGGACAGCAAGTTCTAAACTGTAGACTAGTGATCTGTAGCATAACAGTGTGTGTGAATTTATGCAACAAATATAAGGAGATCCTTTGTCTAACAGAACATCAAAGGGCTGGTTATTGTAGTCATAATGGCAATGTTAGTGATAGTGTTGTAGTACATGAGGTAAAGTCTAGTTATCTTTGTTTCCATTATCATGTAGTCCCCACCCACACCCCCAACCCCCAACCCAACCTTTGTTGTCCATATCTGTGATGAATAAAACTGCGCTTCAAAGTTTACCTTCTTCATTACTGTTTTTTCCTCTATCCTATTCTGAGAAAATGTATGGTTGAATTTTGGATTGTTGCTTCACATATGAGACAATGTATCTTTCATAAACTCAACTTGAACCCAAGGGTCTGTGGACTACTAGTCGATAAACGAATTGAGTTGGGAACCATGAAGTCTCATATTGTCTTAGGTTTGGTGGACAGAGTTATCTGGTGTTTGTTGTTAGTGGAAGGTAATAGATATTCTGTAGAACTAGTCGAGGTGCACAACAGTCTGAACTGAGTTGAGAACTTTGAAGTATCACGTTGTTCTACCTTTGGTGGGCAAAGTTATTTTGTGGAATTAATCGAGGTGCACACAAGCTGATTCAGACACCACAATTATTAAAAAAATCAAGTGGTTGTTGTCATTGATGTGGGGATAATAAGGTCCTTGTTGGTGTTAATTGAAACCTTGCCCTTTTTCAGCTGTTAGTGAGAATGTGGTGGGGTTGCTTCTATGTTTGGTGGATATGTGTTGGAAGATTCTTTTTCATTGCCTGCTTTTCATGTCTATCTGGTTTAACTTTTTCTATATTAATGGTACAAACACCTCTATATGATTGATTTGCAAATCTTGTTCACAAGCCAAAAAAAATAAAAAAGAGATAGGCTTTAGCAGAATTTATGATATTTAGTGGAGCAGTGTGTGTTTTGTGGAAACTGAAGATAGTTGGAGTTGTACTGTTTCTTGCCCATACTGTACAAAAATTCTCAGAGACTATGGAAAAAGTATAGTTCATTTGAGTTGGATAGTTCGGTGCATATAACATTTCGTATTCACATAGACTTTGAGAAGTAGTATTTTGCGTTTATGTAGGATTTGAGAAGAGTCACAATTTAAGAAGTGATATAGATAATCTATTTTAATACAAGTATTAGTAGTGATTGTTTTCACGAGTGGAATATGTAGTTTGTAGTTATAATAATAATGCTAAAGGAATTGATTTTTACCTCATAAGCAAATGACACATAATGTGCTTTTTCTTCATTAATCCCAAGAAAATAAGGTTAAAAAGTTAGGCAGCTTCTTGTCCCTTCACCTTTGTTGAAAAATAATCCAAACAAACTAAAATTAGTTTAGTGAAAATACACTTTTAATTAAAAAGCAATTGGATGATGTGTTTGGTTGGGGGGTGGGGCGGGGGGGGGGGGGGGGGAATA
>JAJOOH010031047.1:0-12544 GCA_029582605.1 Solanum gracilifrons
GATATCATGGTGGCCTCGACGGCCCAATCAGGACTTCTGTGCTAGTTGGCTATTTAATTATATGATCTCCTGGGAGTAGCTGTTTCTTTTATAGATCAGTTGGCAGGGGCCTTGCCGGCCGATGACTTTGTTTTAAGCCGAGATATACTTGTTTGATTTCTTGATTGCGTGTGGCTGCCATGCACTAGTAGCAAATGGTTTAGCAGGGTCGGCTCGGGCCTGAGTTTTGGCATTAGGAGCCAGTTGCGCCCCTTGAGTTTGGGGTGTGACAATAAATTATTTCCCCATAGGATTTTCCATAACGACAGGAACATGTCGTTACAATAGATACAATTTTACCCATCACCCACCTCCAAGTGATAAACTAGGAAAAATTGGCTAAGGTAGAGTAAAGTAGTGCCTGAATCGTTGAATAACTCGGGATACTTGTCTCGCATGTCCCTCTCGGTTTCTCAAGTAGCTTTCTTAACTGGATGATGCTTTCATTAAACTTTAACAGACCTTCTCTCCTTAGTCCTCAGATTTCTGACACCACGATCAAGACTTGCAGCCGGTTCCTTCTCATACTGAAGGTCTTTGTCTAACAGAACTGAGTCCCACTTTATGATGTAATATGTGTCACCATGATACTTCTTCAACATGGACATATGAAACACCGAAAGGACCCCAAATAGGCTAGGGAGGTAAAGCCAACCTATAAGCCATTGGCCCTACACAGTCAAGAATCTCAAATGGACCGATGTATCGAGGACTAAGCTTTGCCTTCTTGCTGAATCTCATCACCCCTTTCATGGGTGATACTATTAGAAGAGCTTGCTCACCAGCCTGAAATGTCATGTCTCTTACCTTACGGTCCCTATACATTTTCTGTCGACTCTAGGCTGCAAGAAGCTTAACTTGAATACTTCTTACCTTATCCTGAGTATCTTTCACTAAGTCAACCACCAAAGGTTTCATATCTCCAGCCTCAAACCACCCTATGGGTGATCTACATCCCCTCCTATAAAGTGCCTCGAAGGTTCCATGTCAATGTTTGAGTGATAACTATTATTATAGGAGAACTCACACAAAAGTAGGAACTTATCCTAATGCCCTCCAAATTCGATCACACATGCCCTAAGCATGTCCTCTGACACTTGAATAGTTCTCTCTGACTACCCATACATCTGTGGATGGAAGGTTTAACTAAAAGTGAGTTTAGTGCCCAACTCCTCATGCAATTTCCCCCAAAACATTGATGTGAACTGCGTACCACGGTCCGAGATGATGGAAAGGGGCACCCCATGCTGCCTCACTATCTATTTCACATAAGCCTTAGCCAACTGCTGAGCATTATAGTCTACTCTGACTATAATGAAATGGGCTGACTTAGTCAATCAGTCAACCACTACCCAAATAGAATCAAACTTCACCAAGGGCTTGGGAGACCAACCACAAAATCCATAGCTATCCTCTCCCACATTCATTTAGGTATTGGAATTTGCGGAAGCAAACCAGCAGGCCTTTGGTGCTCATACTTTAGCTGCTGACAGTTTTGTCACTTTGCCACAAACTAAACTATGTCTTTCTTCATGCTAGGCCAACAATAAAGTCACTTCAAGTCTCGGTACATCTTGGTCACACTAGGATGAATGGAATACCGCGAACCATGGATTCTGTCAACATCTTCTGAATCAAGTCATCCACTCGGGGAACACAAATTCTTCCCTTAAAACTGAGCACACCACCAGCGTCAATAGTCGCATATTGTGCCTTGCCAGATACTGTTTTCTTTCTGGACTCATTCAAATTATCATCCTCAAACTTTTTGGCCTTGATCTCCTCAATGAAGTGGGCCTAACCTCAATGCTGGCTAATACTCCACCTTTCTCTGAGATTCCCAATTGCATGAACTTAGACTCCAAGGTTTGAATTTCCTTGGCCAAAGGTCTCTTGGACACACCCAAGCATTCTAGACTACGCATACTCATCGCCTTCCGTCTTAATGCCTCTGCCACCACATTAGCCTTACCCAGATGATACTGGATGTAAACATCATAGTCCTTAAGTAACTCCATCCACCGTCACTATCTCAGATTCAGGTCCTTCTGAGTGAATACATGTTGTAGACTACGATGGTCTGTAAACACCTCACACTTGACACCATAAAGGTAATGTCGCCAGATATTTAGGGAAAACACTACCGCTGCCAACTCCAAATCATGCGTCGGATAGTTTTTCTCGTGCACCTTCAGATACCGTGATGCATAAGCTGTGACATTCTTATCCTTCATCAACCCAGCCCCCAAACTCGAATGCTAAGCATCACAAGAGTCTTGAGCTTTTGAAAGCTCTATTCACATTTGTCAGTCCAATCGAAAGGCACTTCCTTTTAGGTCAGCCTTGTTAAATGCGTGGCGATTGAAGCAAAAAATTTCACAAACCATCGATAGTAGCTGGCGAACCCCACTAAATTCCTAACTTCAGTCATAGAGCTAGGTCGGACCCAGT
This sequence comes from Solanum gracilifrons, assembly GCA_029582605.1. NCBI lineage: Eukaryota > Viridiplantae > Streptophyta > Magnoliopsida > Solanales > Solanaceae > Solanum > Solanum gracilifrons. The sequence continues at coordinate 2,491 of JAJOOH010031047.1, forward strand.
TCTTGACAACTTCGATCTTTTGGGGATCTAGCATTACCCCTCCCTTGAAACCACATGCCCCAAAAAGGCAACTGCATCGAACCAAAACTCACACTTCGAAAATTTGGCATATAATTTATGTTTGCCAAGGACCCTCAAAATAATACGAGCATGGTCGGCATTCTCTTCCTTGCTCTTTGAATAAAGAAAAATGTTATCAACAAAGACTATAACAAAAGAATCTAGGAATGGTTTGAACACACAATTCATCAAACTCATGAAGGCTGCAAGCGCATTGGTCAACCCAAACGATATCTCTAAAAACTCATAGTGCCCATAGCAGGTCCTAAATGTCATTTTTGGTACATCCTCAAGCCTAATTTTCAGCAGATGGTAACCAGGACTTAGGTCAATCTTAGAGAAAATTGATGCACCATGAAACTGGTCAAATAGATCATCTATTCAAGGCAACAGATACTTATTCCAGATGGTAACCCTATTCAATTGTTGATATTCTATGCACATCCTCATACTACCATCCTTCTTCTTAACAAACAAGACATGAGTACTCCACTAGGAAGAACAAAGATGGATGAAACCTTCATCAAGAAGCTCCTGGATTTGAGCCTTAAGCTCTCTCAATACTACCGGAGCCATGCGATAAGGAGGGATGGAAATAGGGTGAGTTCCCGGTTCCAAGTCAATACAAATATCTATATCTCTATCCAGAGGCATACAAGGCAAATCGGTAGGAAACACTTCCTAAAATTCAGACACTACATGAATAGACTCAATAGAGGGACAATCAGCACCTACATCCCGAATATGAGTCAAATATGCCAAACACCCCTGCCCCAGTAGGTTCCTAGCCCGAATAAAAGATATGACCTTAGATGGCTTAGGCTTGTCCACCCCTTCCCACTCTACCTTTTCCCTACTCGAGATCTTTAGAGTCACAGACTTAGTATTACAATTAAGCACAACATAATAGGGGGTCAACCAAGTCATGCCTAAGATTATATTAAAGACAGTCATATCTGGAATAACAAAATCAGCCCAAGTCTAATAACCGATAAACAGAATAGAACAAGCACAATATACATAGGTGACTATGACCGACTCTCCAACTGGGGTTGAAACATGGATGGGGCATCAAGTACAACCCAATTCACATCAAATCCCAAGGAAAACTGAACTGACATATACGAATAAGTAGAACTCGGATCAAGCAAAATAGTAGCCATCTGGTCACAGACAAGATAGTACTTGTGATCACCGCATCAGATGTCTCTACCTTAGTCTTGCCCGAAAAGGCATAATAATGAGCCCTTCCATCTTGATGGACAACCTCCTTGCATGGCTGCACTGCTACTCTACCTGCATTACCATTTCCCCTGCCTCCATGACCTCGCTGATTCCCTCCTCGCCCACCTTCTGGACGTCCTCTACCATTATTACTGTTGCCCACGGGTATCACTACTCTAGTCTACTACTGCGTGGGTTCAAACATGCGCGGATCAGGACAATCTCTCCTTATATGCCTAGGTTCTCCATAATGGTAACAACTGCGGTTAAAATACGACCTGATGCTCACCAAAGGTGCGGCTCCCTGGATATCCTGAATAAAATTCTGTTGTGGGGTTCCCAAGTAACAACCTTTAAATGCGTGCATGGCTGACTAAATTGGTCAGGCTGCAAGTGATGACCTACCTGAACCTCTGCAGTAAGAACCATGGAGGTTACATGTGCTCTCGGGCTTCTTAGCCAAATCCTTGACCTGCCCATCATGTCGAACTCCTTTCACTTTCTTCACAAAGTCTGTCACCTCATTAAACTTTTGCCTGCAGAAGTCATATGAACAGACAACACATGTAATTCGGGGTTCAGTCGCTTGACGAATAGACGAATCCTCTCCTCCTCAGTAGTTACCAAATATGTAGCATATCTTGACTAGACATGCAACTTAGCCTCGTAAGAAGATACAATCATACCACTATGTTCAAAATCCATGAACTCATCCTTCTTGCATTCCCTTAAAGTCCGGGGCACATATTTTTCCAGAAATAAAGCATGGAACTGCGTCCAAGTGTATGGGGATAAGACCTGCGATCTGCATTCCACATAGACTCTCCACCACTGCTTTACTTCACCTTGAAGCTCAAAGGTCATGAACTCTTTTCAATACTGATGTACGATATCTAACTTGTGAAGCCTCTCAAGCAATCCAAAATGAACTCATAGGCGTCCTCACTCTAAGAACCATGGAACAAAGGCGGCTTTAGCTTCAAAAACATAGTCAACATATCGTACTCAGTACCAGTTATCACATGACCCAATAGAGGATGGAAAAAGGTATCAGTGTCTAATGCTCCATCAACCTTGGGAGAAGTATCAATAATGGGGGGATTGGTTGGGGGTTAAGTCGTTTGGACAGTGGTAAGGACTCCAGGGCTGATCAATCCCTTTAGAAAAGTCATGATCTGCTGAGCTAACACTGGGTCTAAGGGAGGAATACCTATAGTCTCAGCTTGTACCTCATCCTCATGTCCAACATCCTCCCCATTTTCGATTTTCACATTCGTTTGTACCTGTTCTTGGGGAGCAGGATGGGGCCTCTTCCCTATGAGCATTTTCAATTGGGGCTTTACTCCTAACGGGTGCTACCTTTCCTTGACCGCTACTCCTTCCTCTTTATTTACCCCTGACTCGATCGCGGTCTCTTGGTGTGGGATCCTCAATTGGCTCATTGATAGGGGTTTCGGGCATGATGTTGTTGTATCACCTATTAACCATTTGCAGATAGAAAAGTGAAAGAAAATTAGATACCAATTTGGATCACCAGATACCAATTGGAATCAAGTCATAGAACGAAGAGAGAGAAAAAAACACAGAGATTTCCTAAAGTCTTGTAGCCTCTCGAAGAAAACTACAGACGTCTCCACACCGTTCCGCAAGACTGTACTAGACTCGTTTTGGTATAACAAGATCAACGAACCTAGGGCTCTGGTAACAACTTTGTAACGACCCAGCCCGCCATGATTGGCACCCACACTAACTCTTCGGTGGGAGAACCATTACTGCAACCCAACTAAGCAACTTAACAAAAACTAATCATTTAAAGATATGGAAGCAAGTTTAAATGGTGGATAGAAATGGAGTTGCCATAAACTCCAAATGTTATAAATAAACAATTTAAACAAGTATTGTGGAAGTCAACTCCTAAAACTTGAAAGTCATTGTATCAAAACTCTACCAATGAACAAGTCTAAGAAAAGAAGGTGCAACCCTGGAACTAAACATACAAATAAATCTAACTATAGAATCTCAGTCCGTAAAGAATGGACTAAACAATAAATGACTCATGGCAGCCCAGAAGAACTAGTTTACCCTTGATCCAGTCTTGATCAATGATCTCCTAACTGATGTCTATTAATAGCTGCCTGAAGATGCCCTGTTCTCAACAAAGAACGAGCAAGTGCAGTATCAGTACACAACCACAATGTACTGGTAAGATCACGTGGCTACTTCAGTAAGAAAAATACGAGGAAATTACAACACAGTAAACACACATATACAGAATACATAGTTCAATTAGCATTTCAGGAGCAACATACAATTTCCCAATATCAATGATAGGTGGACATGAACATAATAATCACAAGTGGTTCTGTCATGGAACCCATACCCAAAATGTTAGTGTATCGGAACGTTACACCCGATCCAATGTTTGTGTCGAAACGTGACACCTTGTCAAATATATGTGTTAGAACCTGACACCTGATCTAATCTATGTGTCGTAACATGACACCCAATCCAATCAACACAACCACAATCAAAACCATAATCATAATCACCCCATAATGAATAATACATATAGTCATATGATCAAGTAACAGTTCATGCCATGTAGTTGTTCGCACATAATCATTTCATTTAACGATTCACATACACATATGCATACAACAAAGCAATTATCCAGCATATATCACACAAATAGGAAATCGAACTATTACCTACCTCGAAACCAAGCTGGAATCCTCTTAAGACACTTGAACCTTCCATTTCCATATTCTTTCCACTTGTACTTTGTCTAAACACAAGTAATTAACGCAAGGATCACTAAACAAGGCCTAATTTACCCGGATTATAATCAAACTATAAATCCAAGGCAAAACATAAGATCCTAATATTCAACTAAGGCTTTTCCCACCATCAACTTCAGGCTAAAACCCTCCCCCAACGATAGTTACCTAAGATTCTAAGTCCTAGGAATCCCAAAACGGATTAAGGGAGTAATTTTCTTACATTTAGCACTAGAAGTCGTGGAAAACTGTCAAGAATTGCTCTGGGCCGTCTCCTATCTGTCAAGACCGAAGTACTGTAGAAAATCACAATTTTAGGGTTTTTCCAAACTTAAGTTCACGACTGGCTCGCCACGACGGACCCCATCCCTCCACAGCGTCCCTTCCCTGGTGGCTTGCACGGAGACAGTAGCTCGGAGTTTTAAGTTCCAAGCTCCCATTTCACAACACACCTTCCTCTCGGGACAGTCTAAAACTACATTTTCATGCCAAGATCAGTTTCGGGAGTTCTACTCGCCTGAATTTGATTTCGTAAAGCCATACAGGCTCCTTAATGTCTTGGTTATCCAATCATGTGATCAAAATAAGAATTAAACCCCCCCCCCCCCCTTCCCCCATTAATTATCAGATTTACCTAGACCTCATTTGAGTCAGATTTCGTCCAAGTCTGGCCTAGGCTAGAAATTTCCAAGTCACTATTCAGAAGTTTTCTGGCCCAAATTCTTTCCCCATTGGCTTTTCCATAACGACGGGAACAGGTCGTTACAATCGCTGAAGTTCATTGCTAACTTAAAGTGTTTTTGTGTCTTAGAAGGAGCATTTTGATAGAAAAGACCTTGCAAGAAACGATTGTGGCCATATATACCATATTGATTTCACCAAAGAGTGGAAGAAGATGCAGAACACTTGACTTATCTACAAGAGGAAAGTGGTTGTTATTTGCTATTTTACATTGAGAATTTGTGCATTCGTTTGTAACTTCAGTACAACTAGTTAACTTATTATAGGCCTAATGACTTGAGTTTGGTGGGATCTTTCTACATCATGTTATTTTGGCAAAGCTCAAGAAAGTTCAGGAAAACGTCAAAATTAGAAATCGTTTTCAATCTTAGAACAATGGTCTTTTTAGTAAGTTATATATTTTTTCTTACTTTTTCAAAGCTAAACATAACTAAGTACTTATGTCTCGTGTTTTTAATGAATGATATACGACATATTTGATTTTTATTGATATTTAATGTAGATTTTGAATCCCTTTTTTATTGTAACTGCATTATTTAGTTCATAATATAATTACTGATCTATATTGTCCAGTTTCCTATGCTATGTACACTGGATAGTTTGTGCATCCTTGTACTATTAATAAAGCTTAATTGTGTATGTACTAACAACATAGAGCATACAAACATACATACAAAATTTTATTTTTCTTTTTTTATGATGTGATATAAGTTTCAAAATTTATTATCTTAATTTTAAAACTTGTGTGCTTTCTATGTGGATACACCAATATGCATATCTTTGTCTGTAACAATATAACTTTAGGTAAACAAGTGCATGTAAATCGTTATAATGGTGTAATATCTGATAACGATGTATAACTCTCTCTTATTCTAAAATATTTTAAAGTCTTTCTTGACTCATTTCTTTAAGTAAATCTTGTATTCCAAAATATGTCGTTAAATTTTAGGCAAATTTAGTGGAGTATGATTTTATAATAATATTTTTTTTCTAAATTTTGAGTATCCATCCAAGTTATATTACCCTACAAAATATACTGAAACTTATCATTTTGTTGTTTGAAAAATCAAAAGATGGAGTGTTTTGTGGGGATTTAGAAGTTTCTTATTATAATTTGTTCATGATTGCTTTCTAGAAATTGAAACTCATAATTATGACATCTTGCATAGATAGATTTAAGATTTGAGATTTAAACTAGATAAGTTCAACCTTTAAGTCTTTAAGATTCTTAATGCTAATCTCATTGTACATTTGAAATTATGTGTTCACAATTAGATATTATGTTTGAACTTTTAAGAGTTTTAGTTGTTTTTCACGTATTTATTTGTGTTTCATATTGAAAATACTGGTTTAGTTGGACCTATAGAACCTATGCACAATCTGCCTCTGATAAGATGTCGTTAAAAATTAATTATCTTAAACTGCAACCAAACAGGAAGATTTATCTAGTGTCATCAATCAATGTCAACACAAACCATCAGGGAACCCCAATTAGTAGAAGCTCTAATGTTACTACTGTTAGAAAATTATATGCACAATGGAAGAATACCAGAGTCTTATTGCTTACATGAATAATAGATAACCAAATTGTTTATGCTAGAACATAAACAATTATGCTAGAACACATAAACTTGTTGAAATTTAATTCAAGAATTACCTCTTGAAGGGTGAGCAGATACCTTCAAGTGAATCCACAAGTTAGATAGATCTTCCTTCAAGCGAATTCCCTAGTTAGACAGATCTTCGAGTGAATCCACAAGATAGACAGAAGCTATGTAGTCTTCTACAACGTTCCTAAATTCATATCCGAACTCTCTCAATACTTGGGTGGGCAAGTATGAATAGAAACTTTCAATCATTTTCTAGGTTAGGAGAATCCCTACTTATAGAGATTTCATCCCAATCCAAAAAGGTGAACAAAACACAGCCTGTTTTCTTCAACCAGAAAAATACACGACAATTTTCTCTTTAAAAGAAAAACTCACGCTAGTCTCCTATTTTCTACTTAGAAATATGATTCTGATTTCTAGTTAAATATGGGCACTGTATGGACCACATAATTAATTGTTGAGGCTTCCTATTATGGAAATAATTCCAAATAATTAGTTTGAATTATTCTTACCATAATAAATTACAAATCACTCCACTAGAAATTCGTAATTGCACTCCTCTATTTATATTTCGAAATTCCCCATTAAACACTTATGTAATTCACCATGTTAAGATTACAGATACAAATCAATAAATTAAATTATTGAAGAATTTAATTCAATGATGAATTTCCTTTAGAGCACTATTTAACTTATTTAATGTGTCAGATTTGTTGAGAATATGTCTCGGGATATTGCATAAATAAAGCAGTTAGCTATTTTTAGAGTTTTTAAATTATGTTATTAGAGTCCTATTTGAGTTGGATTTAGGAGTTGGTTCTTTTATTTGTTATTTGAATTCAACTGATAAGTTAGAAACTTATTTTTCTATTTTTGGTTAGGAATTATATCTATAGATGAAAGTCTCTGGATTATTAATAAAATAATTCCCTTTTATATTAGTGCAATATTTTTTCTCAAAGTCTTTCTCTGTTATTTTCTTAATTTATTTATTAAAAGCCCAACAATTGGTATCTAGAGCCTTCTTCTTGAGGGACTTGTGAGTAGAAAAATAGATTTTGAAATTAGTTTTTCACGAATGGCTCCTCCTATTTTTGATGGTGAGAATTATCAACTATGGGCTATGAGAATGGAAACTTTCTTGGAGGCTCTTGATCTTTGGAAAGCCGTGAAAGATGATTATAAAATTAATCCGCTGCCAAATAATCCCACTGTGGCCCAAATCAAGAGTTACAAGAAAAAAAAAATTAATAAATCAAAGTCAAAAGAAACTTTGTTTGCAGTTGTTTTGATAACTATTTTCACGAAAATCATGACTCTCACATCACCGAAAGAAATTTGGAATTATCTGAAGAAAGAATGAAGATAAAAGAATACGAGGAATGAAGGTATTAAATTTAATGAGGGAATTCGAATTGCAAAGTTATAGAAAATGCATCGGGGAAATTTTTGGGTAAGAAAACATTTTGGTAGTAACTTGAAATTTCATAGCCTAATCCAAATTTGGACAAAATCGGAGTTAGGTGAGTCTAGGAAAATTTGGTAATTAACGAGAGATCCAATAATGAATTTGATCACAGGAGTAGATATCTAAAACGTTAAGGAACCCGTACGACTTTACGAAATTGAATTCGGGTGAGTAGAACTCTTGAAATTGGTCTTAGCATGAACAAGTAGCTTTTGAACGTCATGTGTTAAAGGTGTGTTGTGAAATGAGGGTTTGAAACTCTAATTCTGACTTTCTATCTCCGTGTAAGCCGCCATGGCTGGATTAATTTCACCAGGGCGAGGCCGCTGTGGCGGGTTGGGTCCCGCTGTGGCAGAACAATCGCGACTTAAGTCGAATATAAACCCCAAAAAACGTCATTATTGTGCAAACTTCGTTCTTAAGAGTTACAAGACGACCCCAGTAGATTTATTGGATGTTTTCCATGACTTTTGGTGCTAAAGGTAAGGATTTTAGCCCCCAATCCATTTTTCAATACGTAGAACATAAATTTATGGGTATTTATCATTCGGGGAGGGTTTGGTCTAAAGTTGATGGTGAGAAAAAGTCCTATCTGCACCTTAGGATCATGGGTTTTGTCTTGGGTTACTGGGTTTGTTATAATCCGGATAATTAGACCTTTGATTGTTCATCCTTGCGTTTATTAATTGTTTGTAGACCTAGAACAAACAGAAAGAATCTGGAAAGTGAAGATTCAAGTGCCTTAGAGGGATTCAAGCTTGGTTTCGAGGTAGGTGATGGTTTGATTTCATATTTGTGTGATGTATGTTAGTATTTGCTTCATTGTAATGCATGTATGTATGTGAATGTTGCACTATTGATCACATCTAATGCAAATGAGTATGAATGAATGTTTGTATGCCATGAATCAACACTTGATTGTATGATTATGAGAATGTAAATTGTGATTGTGGCATGTTGAATGGATCAGGTGTCACGTTCCGACACACTAATTGGGATCGGATGTCACGTACCGACATACATATTGGAATGGGTGTCACGTTCTGACACACTAACTTGGATTGAGTGTCACGATCCGGCACACTAATAGTTTGGGTATGGGTTCCATGAGGACCATTGACTTGTCATATATGTGTATTATTGAAAATGTGGAATGGTACATTGCTCCTGAAATGATAACTCATATTATATATGTGCGGTATATGCATGTTTACTATGTTGTGACTGCTCATATATGTTTCACTTGCTGGAATAGTCGCATGATCCTACCAGTACACTGTGGTTGTGTACTGATACTGCAATTTCTCTTTCTTTGTTGAGTACAGGGCATCTTTAGGCTGCTACCACTACAACAAATGTGATATATAGCTACGAAATTTTTAGCTATGACATGAAATTTGTCACTAATTGTTCACTTTTAGTGACAAAAATTAAATTTTGTGGTTAAATACATGAGGCTTATATTATTAGTGACGAAACACAAAAATTCGTGGCAAAGTTTTGTCCAATTCAGTTTCCCACCAAAAAGTAAATTGGCGCCATTTGTTGAGTACTATTAGCCACGAATTTGAAGTCACCGATGACACATTATTTTTTCATTAATGATATTCTCAATTAGTGACAAATCATTTTTTGTCCCTAATTTAGGGAAATTTTGAATACGAAAAATTTTTGTCACAAAAAATATATTGACACATCAAAGACAAACCATTTTTGTCCTAAAATTAGTTAAATTTTGTATACAAAAAATTTTTGTCGCGAAAAGTTCATTGATATAGTAGTGACAAATCATTTTTTGTCCTAAAACTATATAAATTTTGGATACAAATTTTTTTTCATCACGAAAATATATATTGATTCATTAGTGACAAATCATTTTTTGTCCTAAAATTAGTTAGATTTTAGATATGAAAAACTTTGTCAGAAAAATATATTGGCAATAGGTGACAAACTAGAATTTGTAGTTAATCATAGTAAACTTTAGCCACAAATTTTTATATTCAATTGTGACTGTCATTTTTGTCACTAATAGTTCAAACAATTAGTGACGATCGTATTATTGTCTCTATTTAACCAACAATTTAGTTACAAAAAAAATTGTCACAAAAAAATATATGTTCAAATTGCTACAACCTAAATTTCCAAGTGGAATAGTGCAATTATGGACTACGAGA
>JAJOOH010031048.1:0-12857 GCA_029582605.1 Solanum gracilifrons
CCAAACTATTTCTACTTAATGAGGTTTGTTCAAAAAAGCTTGCATCAAGTAAGAGATAGAGCCTGGGGGCATAAAAAAGCTATATTCCATATGGATAGGGCAATTAAAGAAATAGAATTAGTGTATGAATATGCTAGTCATCCGTATGAAACTTTAAGGTTTTCATTAAATGAAATGAAAAGGTATAGAGCTCAGGAGTATTTTGAATATCAAAACGCTCTCTCTATATTAAGAAATTATAAAGTATTTACTGCATAACAGTAATCAATATTCCGCAACCCTGTTACAAAACAGCCAAAATTATTGGTAAGAATTGAAGTTGGATGCTCTTCTTTTTTGTCATTGTCGGAATATGTCAACTAGGAAATCTTGATGTTATTCTTTCTACCAACAAGCAAATAAAGGGCAGAAAAAAAAAAGAGAACATGATTTGACTTACTAATGATGTCCACCATAAATGTCAATATTTTTTTACTACTTAGGATTCTATAATGGGAAAAGGGTCAAAAATACCCCTCAACTTTATTTTATTGGTTGACTATGTCCTTACCGTTAAACTAAAGTTATTTTTACCCTTGTCGTTATTAATTTCACCATTTATACCCCCTGTGTTGACAGAAAGCCCCAAATTGACCAAAATATACCCAATTTTAATTAAAATTACTCGATTATCTATTTTAACCCAAACCCGACCCAACTAACTTAACCCAAACCTTCTTCAACTCCCGTCTCTAAAGCAAAAGCTCAAGAACTTGTCCACCTTCAAAGGTCCATACTTGCCCAACAAATCAACTAAACACCCATCATCTTCTCCCAAAACCTATCTCCTTTGAGAACCCAAATCGGCAAGATTTCATATCGGAAAGCAAAAATGATGCACATGACCTTTTATTGAGGTAAAAAAGTGAACTTTTTGTTTGATTTCTAGAGAACTGAACTCTGCCATCGCCGCCGCCAGCGTCGCGGTAAATGCTCCTCTTCTTTACATTTTCCGACCGTCGGTGTTAAGTGAAAATCGGCGCGTTTTTGGGATCAATTCGGCATTGGTTATATGCTTATGTTGGTTGCTCGGCATTTTTGTGGCTATCGTTCTGGGCTTGGCAATCATATATTTTCTATTTAGGAACGGTGAGGATGATGCCAGCGTTGATAATCCATGTGCTTGTGCTTGATATATGATATTAGTCAATGGATTTGGTTATTGTATTTACGAATACTGAGGGCCTTTTTTGCATTAAAAAGAGTTTGAAATCTTGTTTTTCAAAGAGAACACTAAGCTTGAAAAATCAGATTGAAACAATTTTGATCTTGTGAATTTGCTTCGTTATTTTGGGAGGGTAGATTTTAATGAAGATCAATTATGTTAAAGTAAAAAGAATTGAATCGACAAGCTAATGATCCACAAGAATATATGTTGTTGCAAATGTATGAAATTTTTATGGAGTAAAGAGATGAAAATATTTTTCTTATTCAGGGAGGAAGAAGATGAAGAAGAAATTGATTTTGGGATTTAATTTGGGTGAGTTTTGTTTTGTGGGTTGGATTCGAATTTGGGTCAAAAAGATGAAATCGGGTAATTTCAATTGAAATTGGATAATTTTGGTCAATTTGGGTTTCCATCCAATTGAGGGGTATAAATGGTGAAATTAATAACGGCAAGGGTAAAAATAACTTTAGTTTAACGGTAAGGGCATAGTCAACTAATAAAATAAAGTTGAGGGGTATTTTTGACCCTTTTCCCTTCTATAATATATGCCCTTTATTGATCCTTTGACAAACAATGTAACCACATAGCTATCTACGCACCATCTAGTATGAAATAATTATACTATAATAAGGCTCTAATAAAGAAGATACATGTTATATTTTGTAAATAAATTTTCATGAACATTATTGAATTTGGGAGTTTGACAATCTAATTTCTATTTTGATGGATTGTGCCTCTATTTATTTTCTTCTTTGGCTTAATAAATTATTTTAGTAGCTTCCCCTCTTTCTTTACGGTCTTACTCTTCTAAGTTTCTTGAAAAATTTGGTATCATGATTGTTTCCATTGTTCGTGTGCATTTCTTTATGTTTCTTCATGGTATGTGTAAATTAAGTTGAGTCTCTTACCTACTCATTCCAGCTTATTTATACTTCATTTGAGGACGAATGCTTTCAAAGGGAGAGATATTGTTATACCTCGCGAAATTCTACGCTAAAGAACTAAACTATTCATCCTAAGTGTATGCTTGCTCATGTGTGTTAAGGTTCATTCCCAAGTGTAGGAAGTGTATCGGATGTATAATGAAGCCAAGACCTTAATGAGAACATGAAAGAAGACTCAAATAACTTTTTAGTCGTGATGGGATCGTATTAGGAATTGACTTTTGGCCCCTTTTTATTTGTCTTTGTGATAGATGAACTGACACGACATATTCAAGAAGATGTGTCATATACTATTTGCAAATGACATGTATAATTTTGATTGATGAGACACATGACAAATTTACTGATAGGGGTGAGGTTTGAAAACAGATCATAGAGTCTAAGGGAGCAGGTTGAGCGAGAAGACATAATTCTCAGAGTGGAAGTTCATTGACATAGCTCATGTAGAAGTAAGGATTGATACACAGGTCATCTCTAACAAAGGATTTCAATTATCTAGGGTCAATAATCCAAGAAAATGAAAAGATTGATGATGATGTTACACATTGTATTGAATCAGAGTGGATGAAATGGAAGCTCGTATCTCATGTTTCGAATGATAATAATGTGCTACCAAACCTTAAAGGTAAGTTTTATAAAGTTATGGTCAGACCATCTATGTTGTATGAGGCGAAGTGTTGGCTCGTCAAGCAATCGTACGTCCAGAAAGATGAAAGTAACAAAAATAAGGATGTCAAAATGGATATGCATGTTAGAGAAAATAGGACCAAAAACAAAGTTATTTAAAAAAAAGATGGGAATGACCTCAATGAGACAAGATAATAGATGCACGACTGAGATGATTTAAACATGTGATTAACGTAAAATGTACAGATGATTCAGTTTAAAGGTGTGAGATTTTATTAATAATGAGCATAAAGAAGGGTAGACTAAACATAAAATGACAAACCTACAACTACTAGGGATATTACTTTAAAATATAAACTTATGGTCAAAGATTAGAATTGAAGGTTAATAGATAGTTGAACGTTGTCTAGTTATCTTTTCAATATTGTTATTATTACTCTCTTAATACCTTATTAATTCTTTGAGTTTACTATTACTCTACTTGTTATTTTCTTTACTTCAATTATCATATTATTTGTTAATACTACTATTCTCTTCTTCGTGTTTTTAACATAACCTTTTTCCTATTTTACCAAAAATATTATCAAAAACAGTCTTTCAATCTTTATAACGTAGATACACACCTTTTTTTTAAATTTCCTTCATGAAATTACATCAAATAGGCTAATATTAATTGTTTTAAGTTGCATGTATATGCCAGCCAAAAGTTAAATAAACCAAAACACAAAAGAATCATGAATATACTTGTTTATAAGAAAAAAACAAGAACTGAAAATTCTTGTTTTTTTTGTCATACTTGTTGTGTACATGCTATGTATGATTATGATAATGATGATGGTGACAGTAAGTCGAAAAAATATATATACAAAAATCGAGGGGGCGCATGCAAAACATCTTTCATTATTCTGTCTTCTTTGTTTTTTTCCTTTGCTTTTCACTCCTCTAAGCAATCTTTTTTACTTTTTTTAATCTTAAGCTTCTGTTACTATATTTTCCTATTTCCCACTTACGCATGACATATCTTCTTTTCACAAAATACCCCTCATTTTCCCTTGTGTTTTCACACTCTACCATTTTCACTTTTTCTATATTCTTTAGCAAATTAAAATAGAAAAATAAATTAAGTTAAAACTCTTTTTCATAAATTGATATGCAGAGTATAATTTGGAATACTTAATCTTCACAACTCATAGATTATGATTAGCTAGCAAAGTTTTGCCTTTTGGTTTATCGTGATTATGTTACATTATATTTGTAGAAAAATATAACCTACTCTTTTAAATCCCCACTTGTTATTGTTGTTCACCCTTCAGAGGAAATATTTACCACAACTTACCTTACATTTAAAAAAAAAAAAAGTTGATATGGTGTTTGATACCTATATTGGAGTTCGATTATTCTAAATTTATGTTGCATAAGGAAATATTTACCACAAGTTACCTTACATTTTTTTTAAAAACAAATTCATCTGGTGTTTGATACTTATATTGAAATCTGATTAATCTAAATTTATGCTGCATAAGACCTATGCAGGGGCACACTTCCTATCAAGAACTTTTTTATACCCAAAATTCAAATTCAAAACTTCTAATTAAGCAAGAAACAATTTCATTCATTGCACAACATCCTTTGATAAAAATTTCATCAGGTGTTTGATGCCTATATTGGAGTCCGACTAATCTAAATTTATGTTGCGTAAAACCTATGCAGGGGAACACTTCCTACCAATTATTTTTTAATACCCAAATAAATTTGAGATCTTTAATTAAAAATCAACAACACAACATATCATTACACTTGTATTTTTAGGAGATATTCATCACTCTCTGTTTTTTAAAAAAAGAAATATACTATATTTGAGATGAAAACCATTTCTCTTTTTCTTTAGAAACAAATTTAATAGTACAAAAAAGAAGAAGAGTAAAATGTACTCAAATTATTATTTTATAGGAGTGGGGGAAGGGGCACTAATGTCAAAAAGTGAAGACAGAGCAGAGCAGGCTACCAACTGAAGTGGGACTTTTTCTTTTTGTGTCTCTCACATTCCCATCTTTTTCTGATGTTTTAAGACAGACAGATTGTAGTTTTGCAGAGTAAAAGATACCAAAACACACGCACTGTTCTGTTGCTTTCAACTCTTTATCTTTACATAATTCTTGGAAAAAAAAAAATAGCACTAGAGGCAACCCCATTTGTTTGATTATATGCAAAGTAACCAAAATGGTGTTTCCCATTTAACTCTCCCATTTGTATGCATAAAAAAATATAAAAGAAAGACCACCATCCTTCTTCCCATTCTTGTATAGAGTGAAAAGTAAAGATTGTGTTTTTATTACTATTTTTTTTCTTTCTTGATTTTGTGGGAAATTGTAACTCCATGATCTGATGAAGAAAGATCTATGTTTTGTGCTTGATGCTGCTTGGTTTTGAAGGGATTGTGTGGGAATTGGAGAACAGCCTTTTTGGGTGTTGAGGAAATTTTAATTGTACAAGGTTAGAAAATCTTTGTGTGTTTATACATTTCTTGATTTCTAAGACTTTGAAAGTTCTTATGCTTAATACACAAGTTCCCATTTTCATATTATCCAAATGTTTTTCATTTCCACATGGGAGTTTTTCTAAAATACTTTATTATAATACATATATGTCTCTATATCCTTATATACACATGCAGAAATCTTGGGAGTTTGTTGGGGTTAAGTGGGTAGGAAGGATTTTTGCTATTAAATCCCTTTTTTGACTAGAGAAAAAAATTGTCAAGTTTGTACACTGCAAGTGCTTGAATCAATCTTTCTTTGGGATTTTTGGTGTTAGGTGTACAAGAATTTTCTTGAAAGAGAATAGGCAGTTGTAATATTATGAAGCAGGGGATCTCTGTTTTTTGAACTTTTGTTTTGTTATGTTATCTTTTTTTTGGTTCTCAAAATTGATATTTTCTTGAAGTGTGATGATGGCTGTCACATCAAGCTGTAAAGACAAATTTGGGATGGATAGTGGTAAATATGTGAGGTACACTCCTGAGCAGGTAGAGGCTTTGGAGAGATTGTATCATGAATGTCCCAAGCCTAGTTCACTCCGTCGTCAGCAGTTGATTCGGGAGTGTCCAATTCTGTCTAATATCGAGCCAAAACAGATCAAAGTTTGGTTCCAGAACAGAAGGTATTGGGAAAGTAGCTTTGTTTTTATTTTTTGAGTTCTTATTATATTGGAAAATATTGTTATTAAGATGGTTATCGCATTGTGTTCGTGTAAATGTAGATGTAGAGAGAAGCAACGTAAAGAATCATCGCGCCTTCAAGGCGTGAACAGAAAATTGACAGCAATGAATAAGCTGTTGATGGAAGAGAATGATAGGTTGCAGAAACAAGTTTCACAGTTGGTGTATGAGAATAGCTTTTTCCGCCAACAGACTCAAACTGTAAAGCAATCTGTTCTTATTATACAACTTAATGTTTCAATGCTAAAGAATTAATTCAAGCTGTAAGAGTTTGTGGTAACTGTCATACTTTTAAATTGCAGGCAGCCTTAGCCACCACAGACAACAATAGTTGTGAATCTGTGGTGACGAGTGGTCAACACAACTTGACCCCTCAGCGTCCACCAAGGGATGCAAGCCCTGCGGGGTAAGTAGATAATCTCTGAGTCTGATTTCCTTCTTTTTATTTTGTGTTTGTGTTATTTTCCATAGCTTGTATGATGATATTTGAGTATATTTCCAGACTTTTGTCCTTAGCAGAGGAAACTTTAACAGAGTTTTTATCAAAGGCAACTGGAACTGCTGTGGAGTGGGTCCAAATGCCTGGGATGAAGGTTTGTTTCATTGCCAATCTTTCCATTCATAGATGTATGAACAAAATTTTGGAGTGTTGTTTATCAACTTCTAAATTGCATCAATACATCACAAGTCGTTAGAGGCGTTGTTCTTAAAGATAATTTCTACATGTATGACACTCTAGAGGGCTTGATCATGGACACACTTATATGCACAACGTTTGATTACATAATAGCTAATTTGAGCAGAAAATTATATCATAAAAATCTTACAGATGTCTTTCTTTCATGCCTGCAGCCTGGTCCGGATTCCATTGGAATCATTGCAATTTCTCATGGTTGCTCAGGAGTAGCCTCGCGTGCTTGTGGCCTTGTGGGTCTAGAGCCTACAAGAGTAAGTTTCATCCTAAATAACTTGGTCAATTCAGTTTTGTGTTTTCCCTACTGAAATTCTAAGTATATTTGTGCTTCTGTTTAATATAGGTTGCTGAAATTCTTAAAGATCGGCCATCATGGTTTCGTGACTGCCGAGCAGTGGATGTTCTCAATGTGATGTCCACTGGAAATGGTGGAACCATTGAATTGCTATACATGCAGGTTAGTTTTAATAAAAAATGCTTGCTGTATTTTTTGTTGGTGTAATCACAGAATATAATATTCTGACTTTTTTTCAGCTCTATGCACCTACTACACTGGCACCAGCTCGTGATTTTTGGTTAATGCGGTATACATCTGTTATGGAAGATGGTAGCCTTGTGGTATGTATCTAAGATCATTATGTTCCTCGTAAAATTATCAAATAAAAGGTGTTGCCTTATTATTGCAATTGAAAGTCACACATACAAAGTAAATATCCAGTTTTCCGTTGTTATTATGATGATGCAATATACATATTTTTTCTATTGTAGATATGTGAAAGATCCCTGAACAACACTCAGAATGGTCCTAGTATGCCACCGGTGCAGAGTTTTGTGAGAGCAGATATACTGCCGAGTGGATATCTGATACGACCCTGTGAAGGAGGTGGTTCAATCATTCACATAGTTGACCATATGGATTTAGAGGTGGGTTAACTTGTTAATTACATGATTGTGCTTCGCCCTATCAATTTTCTAATAAATTCTGCTAATAATCTTTGCCAGCCGTGGAGTGTGCCTGAAGTGTTGCGTCCACTGTATGAGTCATCAACACTGCTTTCGCAGAGGACAACTATGGCGGTAGGATTAAACTTCTTGTTTCTCTTTCTTTTATCATCATTTCTAAATTCCTAAGATAGATATCGAAATGCGAATTATAGTCACCGGAAGTTCTTAGTTAGTTGCGGTACTGGTGTTTAACATATTTCAGGCATTACGTCACTTGAGACAAATTTCTCAAGAAATTTCACATCCTACTGTCTCTGGCTGGGGAAGAAGACCTGCAGCCTTACGTGCACTTGGTCAAAGATTGAGCAAGTTAGTGTTTCAATTCCTGATGTTTTTCTACATCTAATTAAACATTTTTATTCCGTTTTGTGACTGAACTTCTAATTCGCATTGTGAAGGGGTTTTAACGAGGCTGTTAACGGTTTTACTGATGAGGGATGGTCTATGCTCGAAAGTGATGGTATAGATGATGTTACCATTCTTGTTAACTCATCACCCAGCAAATTGATGGGTGCAAATCTCTCTTATGCCAATGGATTTCCGTCGATGAGCAGTGCTGTGCTTTGTGCCAAGGCTTCTATGCTTTTACAGGTACTGATTTATCGATTTGAGCAAAACTATGTGAATGGCATGAGATATCTATCTTATTTTCTTCTACATAAATTGAACAAAAAATTCAAAGTTCTCTGAGAAATCGTGTGATAAAAGATCTTGAATTGATTATTATTTTGGGGAGTCCGAACAATTGTTTTTTTGACTGCAATTTATTCAATTATTTTCAAAATACAGGCTCCAATTAATATGCTACATGGCTTTACGTATAGGCAAGCCTTTTTTCATAACATAGTGGGGCATACAATACAATTTCTGTAGTTTCTAAAAGAGTTAACATTTATTTAAAAAGAGTCGGGGAGTTAATGATGAATGTCGAACTATAGACCATGTTGTTCTTTTTGGAATGGAGTTAGTAATTATCTCGGATTCAATTTTCCAAGGTTTTACAAAGTTTCAACAACTATTATATGGATAAGTTGGAGCTGTACATTAGTGGTTGCAGGAAAAATATTAGGATAACTGAATAAAAGATGGACATAAAGTTACTCTCTTTGAGGTGTAAAAGTTTCATTTTTCTTCAATGGAATGCATTGTTGGTAGTTCTGCATGTTTTTTTTAGATACTTTCTGTTATTCCAATCTGCAACGGCTATTATGAACTTCTGGACCATGTTCAGTTTTAGCAATTTCTAAAAGGTTATTGCCATTTGTCGACATTAGATGAACTTTTGTCTCTTTCTGTAAGAATTTCCAGTTTCTGTTTTTATGGTAAAACTAAATGAGTAGTATTTCAACTATGCACGGGCCATTCTCAAAAAAATATTTTGTGAAGATCCTAGCTACCTCGGAAGCTTATATTTTGTGACCATGTTCAGTTTTAGCAATTAATGAACATCTTGTCTTCTATTGGCAGAACGTACCTCCAGCCATTCTACTAAGGTTCTTGCGGGAACACCGATCAGAATGGGCAGACAGTGGTATTGATGCTTATTCAGCTGCTGCAGTTAAAGCTGGTCCATGCAGCATACCAGTCACTCGAACTGGAAGTTTTGGTGGACAAATCATTCTTCCACTGGCTCACACTATTGAACATGAAGAGGCAAGTGACTAGTTCGGAATTATCTCTAGTATCTTGCCAGACACATTGTTTTTACTTCTTCATTTGCATATCTTAAGCTTTATACGTAAATATATTATTAATATTTCTTTCCTCTTAAAACAGTTTATGGAGGTGATAAGACTTGAAAGCATTGGCCACTATCAAGATGACATGATAATGCCTAGTGATATCTTCCTTCTGCAAGTACGTTTGTATTCTCAAAATAATCTGCATCACTCTATGTTTTCTTAAATTGGATTTTGGTGCAAGAATTATTGTCGTAGCAGCTAAACGTTCACTTTCACTTGTGAGTGTTAGTTCAGTTTTACTTTTATCCTTTCTGAGACTTCAAACCTTAATCCCCTCATGGAAGATTAGATTAGTCCATCATCGATATATGTTAGTTGAATAGTCCCAACCGTCCACAGTGTGCTGTTCCGTCTTTAACCCTTTGTGTTATACTTTCAGCCACCTCTATGATTAACAGATCCTTGTTTTTGAAATGCACAGCTTTGTAATGGAGTGGACGAGAATGCTGTTGGAACATGTGCAGAGCTCATGTTTGCTCCTATTGATGCCTCATTTGCTGATGATGCTCCTCTCCTTCCCTCTGGTTTTCGTATCATTCCTCTGGACACCAAGGCGGTGAGTATACTTGCTAAATGTAATCTGGAAGTGCAAGTTTTTTCAAAGTTCTAGTAATTTACTTCTCAAGTCAATGCAGGACGCATCTAGTCCAAACCGCACACTTGATCTTGCATCAACTCTTGAGGTTGGACCGGCTGGAAGTCGACCAACTGGGGATCATTCCAAGAATTCTGGTAGCACAAAATCGGTTATGACAATAGCATTTCAATTTGCATTTGAGATTCATCTTCAAGAAAGCATAGCTGCTATGGCACGTCAATATGTCCGCAGTATCATATCATCTGTTCAGAGGGTTGCTTTGGCTCTCTCTCCATCTCGTATTGGTTCTCTCCCTGGTCTAAGGTCTCCACCTGGCACACCTGAAGCACAGACTCTTGCCCGTTGGATTTGCCAAAGTTATAGGTATGTTGCTTGGTTTATGTATATATCACCACCTGATATAACCTCAAAACTAGAGTATCTTTTGTATTATGTGCATCAAGCAACTACTTGGAACAATCTCTGACTGGTTCTAATATCTTTTACATTGGTTGCCTTCTGTTATGTAATTCTACATTATTAGTGAATATTTATATGAACTCTTGCAGATTCTTCTTAGGCGTGGAGCTGCTCAAATCTGCTAGCGGAGGAAGTGATACCATCCTGAAAGAAATTTGGGATCACTCAGATGCTCTGATGTGTTGCTCTATGAAGGTATTAATCTACAAACCTAATATCTAATTTTCATGAAGTTCAATTAAGTCGCAGTTTGAGGTTTACCATCAGATTCCTGCAAGTAATGATATATAAAACATACTTCCGAGTTTTACTCAAGTAGTTGTTTGCTTCTTGCTTGGCAATTGTAGTGTTTTTCTTAACCTATACTTTTTGATGGCAGGCACTGCCAGTTTTCACGTTCGCGAATGAGGCAGGACTTGACATGCTAGAAACCACCTTGGTAGCCCTTCAAGATATTAGTCTGGAAAAGATTTTTGACGACAATGGAAGAAAGGCCCTCTACTCTGAGCTTCCACAGATAATGCAACAGGTATATATGTGCATTTTTCACTAGTCTAAATGGTTTAGCTATGTTATTTCCTGCTTTTGTTCCTCTATATTTATCTCAAAATCATTTTATTGGTAAGACTGTGAGCAGCCAGGCTATCTTATATGCTTCTGCTATGTAATGGAAGCATCATTACTACTGCATGTTAACGTAATGAACGTGTAATCTTACTGTAGTTACTCTTCACTAACTGGATATCACATCTTACATATGTTTTTGCAGGGTTTTGCTTGTCTTCAAGGTGGGATCTGTTTGTCAAGTATGGGAAGGCCAATAACCTATGAGAGAGCAGTAGCTTGGAAAGTATTGAATGAAGAAGAAGATGCCCATTGTATATGTTTTATGTTTATCAATTGGTCTTTTGTCTGATATTTTGCACATCAATGTAGGAACTAATACAAACTTAGATCAGCAACACCTCTTTTTTGAATCATACTTTATGGATCAACCTCCTTGCATTTATACCTTCTTTTAGCTTTGGTTTTTAAGTTCCTCTTAATTACTAGAAGCAATTTCACATTACACTTAGCTCATGCATTCACAATGTTATTTGGAAGATTGATTGAGGGAGTATTTGGTTTGAAGGAAAATGTTTTTTTTCAGGAAGATAAGGGTCTTCTTAGTTATTTTTTTATATTTGGTAGGTAACTAGAAAATACCGTTCAAGAGAATCTATATATAATTTAGACAAATAATATAGGGAGATTGAAGTAGGAGTGAGGTGATAGGGAGGTAGAGAGGAGATGATACTAGGCATATAACTTGTTTCTTAAGTTCCCTCTAGGAAGTGTGTAGCATCCTTTTTATTCCAACCTTGTGTATTTATTGGTGTTGATTGAGGATTAAGGTTTTTTTCAATTAAAAACGACTATTTTGAAAATAATTTACTATTTACTATTCAAAGTCGCTATTTGTAATTAAGTTTGATATTTCAAGTCATCTTATTTAAATTTTCAACTAAATAAAAAATGTGATTATTTTCTATCCCCGATCAAGATATCCAAGGTGTTGGATCCCAAATCCCTTGATTTTAGCACTGTCGCACTAATTGACTTATATTATACTTGAATCTGTTTTGGGATGAAATTGTGTTCATTTTGTTTGTTTTCCCATTTTATCTTGACTCGTAATCACAATTTTGATTTTAATATACACTGATATAGAAGTGGAATCACTATCTAAAGTTTTTGACAATTGCAACTCTGTCCTTTCTATTTACATGTTTTGATTCAAGATATGTAACCGCAATCTTAGTAAATATTAGAGGGTAACTACTAAAAATCACTATAATTTGGAAGCTAATTATCAAACGTAGGTATGGTTTTATTAATTATTTTTCATAGTAAAATTCAGTTGCTGGACGATTGTATTTAGTCTATATATACAATCTGAAGATACATACAACATACCATAATCATCATTATATACACTGTTATCTCATAAAATGAAAATTATATAAAAAAAAATTAGAGATAAATATTACATACAAATTCTAAGAGCAAAAACAAAGCTCTGAGATTTGGGAGAAAAAGAGAAATTGTGCTAGCCGATGAAGAATGTTTGAACATAGGAAGATTGGGGGGAGAAATAGAAATACAGCCTGAATTATAAAGGGATTCGTAGTACATAGAGGAGAGACATTCACTAGAAATAATTAGGTATTTTCTAGAAAATCTAAAGCGTATCTATATTTGATAATCTTAGAGGAATTTCTTAAAATTACTTTAGTTTGAGTCTTGTAAACAATCTATAGCTATAGTTTTTTTTTTTACATATAAATATATATATATATATATATATATATAAGGTATCAGGCG
>JAJOOH010031049.1:0-12310 GCA_029582605.1 Solanum gracilifrons
AACCCCTAAACCCTTTAACCTTGACTCGGGACAACATAAAACAACTTCTAAACTCATGACAAACACAAATGCACACACGTTTGGCTCTAGTTTCACTAGTTCATTTTTAGGGTAGTTACAATAATATTGTATATGTTCGTTATATGCATGTGATTATATTGTTGTTATGACTTATGTATGTTTTATTTAGTGGGATAGATGTGATCCTACCAGTACACTGTGGTTGTGTTCTAATACTACACTTGCTCTTATTTTTGTTGAGTACAGGGCATCTTCAAGCGGCTACTGTAGGCCTCGCTTAGGAGATTAGTTATTGTCATTCAAATTCAAGGGTGAGCCAATTCTTTCGGGCTGCCATGAGTTCTCCTTTCGTCTATGTCCACATTTTGGACTTAGACTATTCTATTAGTTATTAGTACATTAGTTGGGGTTGTATCCCTTCATGTTTAGACTTGGTTCATTGTTAGATGTTATGGTATATTGATTTTCAGGTTCTAGGCATTACTTCCGCATTGTTAGTTTATTATTTTTAGACTTTTGTTAGAGTTTATGGGAACTCTATTTATTTCTTTAGTATTTTCCTACTTTTGTGTACTTAAATTCCTTAGTTTTGTTTTAGTTTCTTGGTTTGAGTTGTAGTAGTGGTTCTCCCACCGAAGAGTAAGTGTGGATTCCAATCACGAGGGTCTGGGTCATGACAAAGTAGGTATCAATGCCTAAGTTCGTTGATCTCGATGTACCAAAACGAGTCTAGTAGAGTCTTGCAGAATGGTACGGGGACGCCTTTACTTTTCTTCGAGAGGCTATAGGACTTTAGGAAATATGTTTGTTTTCTCTTGTCTCCTTTCGTGCTATGACTTGATTCCAAGTATCTGTTGATTCAAAATCGGTATCTAACCTCCTTCAATCTTCTGTCCATAGATGGTTAACACTAGATTCAACGATGTCACGCCCGTAGCTCCTGTCAATGCTCCAGCTGAAAAATCTACAGCAAGAGGTCACCGTCGAGGCAAGGGTAGAGGTCGTGGAAGAGTAGCGCCTGTTGGGAATGGAGTTCCTATTAAGAATGCTTATGTGAATGACAACCCTCATGCTCATCATGAAGAGATTGAAGAAGAGAATGTTGATATTGAGAATGCTGAGGATGTGGGACAAGATGAAGAGGAGCAAGTTGAGACTACCGATGTTCCCCCCATAGATCCAGTGTTAGCTCGACATATTATGTCATTCTTGAAGGGGTTGGTTGGTCCTGGAGTGCTTCCTTCTGTTCAAGCAACTCAAGCTCCTACTAATCCTCCTGGTTCTAGCACTTTACCCAAGGTGGGTGGGACTGGAGGTAATGATCCTTTCTTTTGTTCTTTGTTGAGTTTTGTTATAACTGGTAATTAGTATGAAATGTTGACTAAGTTCCTGAAGCTAAAGCCTCATGTGTTTCTTGGTTCTGAGAATTAGGATGCTTATGAGTTCATCTTAGATTGCTATGAGAGGCTTCATAAGTTGGAAACTGTCCATCAGCATGGGTTGAGTTTGTGTCCTTTCAACTTCAAGGTGAGGCTAAACATTGGTGGAGAGCTTACATGGAATGTAGATCTTCAACTTTATCTCCAATTACTTGGACCCAATTCCATGCTCTATTTCTAGAAAAGTATGTGCCTAGGACTTTGAGGGATCATAAAAGGGATGAGTTCATGGCTTTGGAATAAGGTGGTATGACTGTGGCTGCTTATGAGGCTAAGTTCCATGTTTTGTCTAGATATGCTACTCAATTGGTGACGACTAAGGGAGAGAGAATCTAGTTATTTATTAGGGGACTAAATTTTGAGTTGCAAGTATTATCTGCTCATTTGACTTCTGCAGGGAGGAGCTTCAATGAGGTAACAGACTATGTTAAGAAAGTGGAGGGGGTGAGGCGAGACGGTCAAGCTAAGTCATGGGTAAAAAGGGACAAGAACTCGGGTAACTTTCAAGGTTCTTATTCCAAGGGGTCTGGAAGGACAACGCTTGCAGCCAAGCCAATTCAGTCCGATATGCCCGCCTCTATAGGTAGTTACTCGAAAACTCCATCTCATAATTTTCAGGATAGCTAGGGAGTCGCGCCTTCGACGGGCGGTAGACCATCTTTTGATCATACTTGTTACAACTATGGAGAACCTGGGTATACGAGGAGAGATTGTCCCCACCCACGTATGTTTGAGTCCGCGCAGCAGTAGACTAGAGCAGTGGTACCTGCGGGAAATGGTAATAATGGTCGAGGGATTCCACAAGGTAGGTGAGGAGGTAATCCGTGAGGCCGTGGAAGTAGAGAAAATGGTAATACATGAAGAGGTAATGTGAAACCAGGCAGGAAAGTGGTTCGTCAAGATGATAGGGCTCAGTGTTTTGCCTTTCCGGGAAAGAATGAGGCAGAGGCATCTGACGCGGTGATCACAAGTACTATTCTTGTTTGTGACGGATGGCTAATGTGTTATTTGATCGGGGTTATACTTATTCTTATGTATCTGTGATATTTGCCTCAGAGTTTGATATGATTTGTGATGTACTTGATGACCCTATCCATGTTTCTACCCCAGTTGGAGAGTCAGTCATAGTTACCCATGTCTATCGTGCTTATCTGATTTTGTTTATAGGTTTTCAGACTTGGGCTGATTTGGTGATTTTGGATATGACTGACTTTGACGTAATCTTAGGCATGACTTTGTTGTCCCCCTATTATGTCGTACTTAATTGTAAAACTAAGTCTGTAACTCTAGAAATTTCAGGAAGGGAAAAATTAGAGTGGGAAGGGATGTACAAGCCTAAACGAACTAAGATTATATCCTCCATTGAGACTAAGAAATTGATAGGGCAGGATTGTTTGGCTTATTTGGCTCCTATTAGGGATGTTGAGATTAAGGCTCCATCCATTGGGTATATTCCTGTGGTGTCATAATTTAGAGAAGTGTTTCCTAGTGACTTGCCTTGTATGCCTCTGGATAGAGATATAGATTTCTACATTGATTTAGAGCCTGGTACGCGCCCCATTTATATTCCTCCATATCGTATGGCTCCGGCGGAATTAAGAGAGCTTAAGGCTCAAATCCAAGAGCTTATTGATAAGGGATTTATTCGACCTAGCGCTTCCCCATGGGGTGCCCCAGTTTTGTTTGTTAAGAAAAATGATGGTAGTATGACAATGTGTATAGATTACCGGCAATTGAATCGGGTCACTATTCGAAACAAGTATCCTTTGCCTCGAATAGATGATCTTTTTGACCAATTGCAAGCTGCATCAATTTTCTCTAAGATTGATCTAAGGTATGGTTACCATCAATTAGAAATTAGTCTTCAGGATGTACCCAAGACATAGTTTAGGACTCGCTATGGGCACTATGAATTCCTAGTTATTTCCTTTGGTTTGACTAATGCGCCTGCAGCGTTCATGAGTTTGATGAATGGGGTGTTTAAGCTGTTTCTTGATTCATTTGTTATAGTCTTTATTGATGATATTTTGGTCTACTCGAAAAGTGAGGAAGAGCACGCCGACCATCTTAGTGTTGTTCTGGGTGTTCTTAGGAAACAAAGATTGTATGTTAAATTTTCTAAGTTTGAATTTTGGTTGACTTTTGTTCCATTTTTGGGGCATGTAGTTTTGAAAGAAGGGGTAATAGATCCTCAGAAGATTGAGGCGGTTAAGAATTGGGTTCGGCCAAGCTCTGTGACGGAAGTTAGGAGTTTTGTGGGGCTCGCTAGCTATTATCATCGATTTGTGAAGAACTTTGCTTCTATTGCTACTCACTTGACTAATTTGGCCAAAAAGGAGACACCATTTGAATGGACTGGAAAATGTGAGGAGACCTTCCAAATGCTCAAGACTCTTTTGACAACCACGCCTATTCTAGCATTATCGGTTAAAGGTAAAGATTTTATTTTTTATTGTGATGCTTCACATTCTGGTTTGGGTGCGGTATTGTTGCAGGATAAGAATGTTATAGTTTATGCCTCGTGTTACTTAAAGGTGCATGAGAGGAATCGTCCAACACATGATTTGGAGTTGGCAGCGGTAGTGTTTGCTCTTAAGATCTAGCGGCATTACCTCTATGGTGCTAAGTGTGAAGTATTTACTGATCATCGCAGTTTGCAGCATGTGTTCACTCAAAAGGATCAAAATTTGAGATAGCGAAGATGGATGGAGTTGCTTAAAGATTATGATGTCACCATTCAATACCATCTGGGTAAGGCTAATGTAGTGGCAGATGCTTTGAGTCGAAAGGTGGTGAGTATGGGTAGTTTAGCTTGCTTGAGTGTAACCAAGCGACCTTTGGCTAAGGAAATTCAGACCTTAGAGTCTAAGTTCATACAGTTGAGCATCTCAGAAAGAGGTGGGGTGTTATCTAGCATTGAAGTGAGGGCCACATTCATTGATGAGATCAAGGAAAAATAATTTGAAGATGAAAATTTGGAGGAGCTTAGAAAGAATAATGTGATTGGTAAGGCACAAGAGACCACTATTGATGCGGATGGTGTACTCAATTTTAAAGACAGAATATATGTCCCTAGAGTAGATGACTTGATTGAGAAATTGTTGGTAGGGTCTCATGGTTTGCGATATTCTATATATTCGGGTGTGACCAAGATATACTGAGATTTGAAGCGAATTTATTGGTGGCGAAGTGTCAAAATTTTCAACAATTAAAGTATGAATATCAAAGGCCTACAGGTTTGCTCTAAGAATGCCAATTCCGGAATGGAAGTGGGAAAGAATAGCCATGGATTTTGTGGTTGGACTTCCCAAGACTTTGGGAAAGTTTGATTCTATTTGGATAGTGGTTGATAGATTGACCAAGTCAGCCCATTTTTTCCATTAAGAACACATTTTAATGTTGAACAATTGGCTAAAGTTTATGTGAAAGAGATAGTGAGGTTGCATGGGGTGCCCCTCTCTATCAACTCAGACCGTGGTACCCAATTCACATCCAAGTTTTGGAGAAAATTACATATTGAATTGGGCACACAACTCACTTTTAGTACAACCTTAAATCCACAGACAGACTAACAGTCAGAGAGGACTATCCAAGTGTTAGAAGACATGTTTAGGGCATGTGTGATTGATTTTGGAGGGCATTGGGATAAATTCATACCTTTGTATGAGTTCTCCTATAATAGTAGTTATCACTCCAGTATTGATGTGGCACCATTTGAGGCATTATATGGGAGGGGATGTAGATCACCTATAGGATGGTTTGAGGCTGGAGATGTGAAACCATTGGGGGTTGATTTAGTAAATGATGCTCAAGATAAGGTGAGGAGTATTCAAGCTAAGCTTCTAGCAACCCAGAGTAGACAGAAGAAGTATGAAGATCATAAGGTAAGATACATGGCATTTCAAACAAGTGAAAATGTTCTTCTTAATGTATCACCCATGAAAGGGGTGATGAAATTTAGTAAGAAAGGTAAGCTAAGTCCTAGATGCATTGGTCCCTTTGAGGTTCTTGAATGTGTGGGGCCGGTAGCGTATAGATTGGCTTTACCTCCTAATCTATTGGGTGTTCATCCGGTATTTCATGTGTCCATGTTGAAGAGGCGTCATGGTGACGGGCATTACATCATTAAGTGGGACTCAATTGTGTTAGACAAAGACCTCCAATATGAAGAGGAACTAATTGCAATTCTTGATCGTGATGTGTGCAAGTTGAGGACCAAGGAGATTAGGTCCGTGAAAGTTCAATGGAAGTATTGTCTAATTGAGAAAGCTACTTGGGAGACCGAGAGGGACATGGGAGACAAGTATCACTAATTGTTCTTCGATTCAGGTACTACTTCATTCTTTCCTTAGCCTATTTTTCCTAAATTTTGTCACTTGGGGACGAGTAATGGGTAAATTGGTATCTATTGTAACGATCTTTTCCATTGTTATAGAAATGCTAATGGGGGAAAATTTGGGACCGAATTTTTTTTTCATAGTAATTGGAATTTCCCAACATAGTCCATATTTGAACGAAATCGGAGTCATTGAGGTGTAGGGAAATCTGGTAACAATCAGGTGACTCATTTATGATTTAGATAACATGAGTAGTTAGATGAGTCGTTAAGAAACCCGTAGGAATTTATGGAATTGAATTTGGGCGAGTAGAACTCTCGGAATCGATCTTAGAGTTAAGGGTATTTTCTGAGTGTCGTTGGTTAGAGGTGTGTTGTGAAATGGGGATTTTCGAATTATTTAAATAGCTCACTATTTCGTGCAAGCCGCTTTGGCAGGGGTTTCGGTCGCTCTGGCGGTGCCACTGCAGCGACGTGAGGGTCGTTGTGGCGGGCTAGACGCGACTTAAAGTCATAAATAAACCCCTAAATGACCTTATTTTGCACTTTTCAATTTTTAGAGCTAAGAAACGAACCCCAGGCGACTCTTGACAGTTTTCCACCATTCTTGAGGCTAGAGGTAAGCTTTTCACTCCCCGAATTCATTTTTCGATCCGTAGAACGTAATAGAATGGGTAATTAATGATGGGGGAGGATTTTGATCGAGATTCTATGGTGGAAATAACCCTATTTTGGATACTTGGGATCATGGGTATGATCTTGGGTTCATAGAATTGTTAGCAATTCGGATAATTATTGAATGTTTATTGATTGTCGTACTATATTGATTGTTTATAGACCAAGAACAACCGGAACGAATTCGTAAAGGGAAGGATTAAGTTTCTTAGGGTTTCAAGCTTGTTTCGAGGTAGGTGATGGTTGTGATTCTATGATTGTGTGATGTATGTTTGTTCTTGCTTCATTATGATACATGTATGTGTATGAATGTTGTATTATTGATCACACTTGTTGTAAATGAGATAGATGAATGATGGTTACCATGAAATCATGACTTAATTGTATGTTCTTGAAGATATACTTGTGATTGTGACTGTGGTGTGTTGAATGGATCAGTTGCCACATTCCGGCATAACTAACTTGGATCGATTTCCACGTTCCGGCATAATTATGAGATCGGTTGCCATGTGTGTAATCATTGGATTGGGTACCACGTTCCGGTATGCTAACTGTTTGGGTTTGGGTTCCATGAAAGGACCAATGATTTGATATAACTGTGTATCTTGAGAAATGTGAAGTTGTTCATTGTTAGTAAATGTTGATAATATTGTATATGTTCGTTATATGCATGTGATTATATTGCTGTGATGACTTATGTTTGTTGCACTTAGTGGAATAACCGTGTGATCCTACCAGTACACTGTGGTTGTGTATTGATACTGCACTTGCTCTTATTTTTATTGCGTATAGGGCATCTTCAAGCGGCTACTGACAGACCTCGCTTAGGAGATCAATGATCGTCGTTCGAATTCAAGGGTAAGCCAATTCTTCTGGGCTTCCATGAGTTCTCCTTTCGTCTATGTCCATATTTCGGACTTAGAAAGTTCTATTAGTTATTAGTACATTAGTTGGGGTTGTATCTCTTCCTGCTTAGACATGGTTCATCGTTAGATGTTTTGGTACGTTGACTTTCAGTTTCTAGGCATTACTTCCGCATTGTTAATTTATTATTGTTAGACTTTTGTTAGAGTTTATGGGAACTTTATTTCTTTCCTTAGTATTTTCCTGCTTTCGTATACTTAAATGTCCTAGTTTTGGTTTAGTTGCTTGGTTTGAGTTGTAGTAGTGGTTCTCCCACTGGAGAGTTAGTGTGGGTGCCAAACCTGACGGTCCGGGTCGTGACAATTTCAATCTATACAAACTTTGTAAAACGGAAGATAAGCAAACAAAAAAGTATCAAAACAATTTCTTAGAAAATTATAAAGCACTAAGTCTGAAATTATTCATCCACTCTTATGTAGAAGTCTCGTATTTGAACACTAAGAATGAGTAACCTCTAATCAAGAGTTCTTCCTCATCAATGGACTATACACAAGATAAATCTAAATTAATTGAGTTTGTATTATCATATATATACCAAATGGATCCTGATTGGATGTAACCCCTACACTTTTATTCAAATATTTCTAGTTTGGGCTCGAGAAAAGAGGAACACTATGATCAAGATTGCTTTAAGGAAGGTAATTTGCTAATTAAACAAAAATGAATCCCCACCCTAAAAAGGAATTTTATAAACAATTTGGCCGGGAGTACTTTCCCATGTTAGTTTTAAAATAAACTAGGAATTCAAAGTTCTTTTCTTCCTATAAGGAAGGTGAATTATCGATCGGACCCGAATAAATTGTCTCCCTTAAAGAGAATGGAGAAACATTTTTATCGGAAGTGTTTTCTATGTTTTTAAGTACACAAATAATCAAAACATCTTTTTTCTTGCATATGAAATGTGATTTGTCAATCGAACTAAATGAACCACTTTCCTAAAAGAGATGTAGAAACACACACTCTGGTTAGGACCGCTTCCATTGTAAGAAAGTTTTTCAAATAAACTAACAAAGTTCATCTTCTTCATATAAAAAAAAGGTTATTTGCCTCAATTTAGAATGAATTTCCATCGAAAAATAGAAGGGAGAAACACCCTACCCTAGATAGGAGCACTTTCCCTTGTAAAGAAGTATTCAAACAAACTAAAAATCCAAAGTTCTTCTTCCTCTTTTCAAGATGGTGATTTTTTTTATAACTATAATTATATGTGATAAGTTTGATGATTCATTATATTTATTTGGTAAGAATCCCTTATTTCATTATAACAAATTTTTTATATTGCACATATTAATTTATGAACTTTTAAATTTTATTAGTTGTGTAGAAGATGAAATGAGTACATTATCGTTTGGGTTAACCGTGCAACACACGTTCCCAAAGACTACTGTATTTATATATGTAAAGGACGGACAACACCATGTAATTAATTAATTATTTTAGATTATCTCAATAGGGTGATTCTTGGGAACAAACACAAACCATAAAATAGACTAAAATTTGTCGTTATTATATTTTGTGACACTTAGTAATTACTAAAGTGGAGGTTTTAGGAAAAACGATAAAAGTGTGAACTGATAATGTATTATTAGTTGTTAAAGAGGAAAATACAATTAATTGTTGATTTGTCGGATAGTTAAATAAATTAAAGTGTAAAGTTATTCACTTGACTAGTTTCTATGTGAATTTTCATAGATATGCTAGAATGACTAAAATTCTATGAAAACTTGTATATAAAGAGTAATAAAATGCAACAACTACAAATAAATCTTTAACAATATGACCAAAAAAATACCAAATGAAGGGCGTATTTTGATGTTTCAAATTAATTCTTTTTAAGCAACAAACTGTAACTTTTGAACTTTGATTTATAGTTAGTAAACGTTTCATAAAGTCACAAATGGCTAATTTAAGCCCAAATTTATAAGAGTATAGACTAACAACAATAAAGCATTCAATGGAAACTAGATCAAGAAGTTTAATTGAGAAAAAACAAACAAAAAATAATAGAGAAGAAAAATATAGTGTATACATCTTTCTTAAGTCTTTCATCAATAATAATATAGATGGAAAAATTAATACAAATTAGTACTTAATTTTCTGAATTCTTATAGACTCCTTCTCCCGTATCCAATCATTTACTAAATGAAAATGCTAACCTTGGGTGAGGATTTCATGAAACAAAAAAAATGAATTTATATAGATAAAATGAAGGAATACCAAAAGTTAACTTAATGTTTTAGATTAAATATTTGAAGGTTATGAATATGAAAATATGAGAGTTATGAATATTAAGAGTGCAACAATTGAATAAGTAATTAGATATGAGTCATGAATATGAATATTTAAAGTAAATACTAATAATAATAATAAAAATAAGTAAATAACTGAAGAGTAGGAAAAAAAGAAGCTAACAAACCTTATAAAATGGGTACATGCACAAGATAATGAACTAGTGATCATGTGAGCAAGAATTTGAGCAACTCTAAGGTTGACCCAAGTCCTCATCTTGAGTTAACATACGCATGAAGCATGTCTCAGATGATCACCTACAAGTCATACCTGAGTCCAAATCACCTTTTAAATAACCCGGACTGTTCAAGGATGCAACATACATACATCACATTATAAAAAAAGCAAATTCAGTTCACTCATGGAACAATAATCCACATACTCGGTTCTTTTAAGGAACCCACAAACAGAATGTTAGTGTATCGATGCGGTACTCGAGCCAACTAGAGTTAGTATTTATATTAGGCGTGGTATCCGAGTCAACCTATTCCTCTGCCGGTGTGGTACCCGAGCCAATCAACAATCATGCATAATCACAATCACAATGAACAATACCACTTGAAACCACAAGTAAACAAGTTTATTGCATGAGATTATCAACATGAAGTCACTTTATATTCTCCCTATGTTTTCCCCAACACGCATTCCACAATGATACTTTAAAGCAATAGACATGCATATATGCATAAATTGGAAAACATGCAACCATTATCTACCTCGAATCAAGCTTGGACGCTAAAAAGAACTCGAGCACTCTCCTTTTTAGTGTCTTGGTTTGTTTTTTGTCTAAAATAATAAATAAACACAACAATCAATAAAAATGGCTTAAATATACCCGGATTAAAAACCAAATTTTACCCATTCCAATTCATGATCATTCTAACTAACCCAAAACTTTTTCCATCATTGAATCAAGTCAAAACTCTCCCCCAAAAGTTATATTTTAGATTCTAAAGCTTAAGAATCAAATTACAACATTGGGGAGTAACAAACTTATCTTTATCGACTAATTCTGTGGAAAATCAAGTACAAACAACACAAAGTCACCCCTCTCAATATCAAGAAAACTAGTACACAAAATAGGATGTTTTGAATCTTTTTTTGTATAACATCCCGACTTACCCTGCTATAGAGACTCTTACCCGCTATAATGGCATGAGCCCTGCTATAGCGGTTTTATCCCCACTATAGCAGTTTTATCCCCGCTATGGCGCTTAATCATGGCGGCTATAGTGGAAGCCTATCGCTATAGAAAACTATGTAAACTTCAATGACTCGGAAATCCCTGAAAAGTCCAGTTTTCACAATATATCTTCTTTCCTTTCCTTGATCTCCCAAAATATTCCCTTCATGCCAAGTTCGATTTTGAGAGGTTTACTCATTCAAATTTGATTCTGTAAAGCCTTGTGAATCCCTAATGTCTTGGATGGCCCTAGCTTTCACATAGTTCGGATTTCGTCTGAGATTGACCTAGCCTAAAATTTCAAGTCACTATCCGAAAAGTTTTCTGGCTCAAATTCTTTCATCATTTGCCTAGTCTTAATAACCGAAACAGATCGTTACAATTATCTCAGTTGTAAAAAAAAATTAGATGATTATTAATTGTTTCATTTCATTATTTCTCTAACATCTACGTATAAGAGAATATTTGATTGTTGTTTTTGGAAAAAACTGTAATTATTATACTTGGTGTGAGGTTATTTATTCATTAAATAATTTAACCAATAAGATAAAGTAAATATACAATACTCAAAATGTTGAGTACGTGTTAATATTAATGAAATACTTATAATGATATACAAATAAATATATAATACTAAAAACGTTGAGTACAAATAACAGAAAGACAAAAAAAATCAAAATATTTTATATAAAAATCAAAAATATTGAAACGAATCAAATATTATTAAATTATACGTAAAATATCATGAGACAATTGAAACTAAAAAAAAATTAGTTGTAAAAAAGGTTATTATTAATTGACCTTAAACTATTAGTTAAAATAACAATAATATACCCAATATAATCTACAAACGACATCTGTGAATAATAAAATATGGGCATACAAGAGCCAAAAATTAAAACTATATTCATGATTTTCATCTAGTTAAAAAGAACACACAATCATTACAAATATTCTTAAAATTTTGAAAAGAATTAAAGAAACAAGAGGATAGAAGTTATTAGATAATGTAAATAATTTATAGAAGTAATTTATGTGTCATTTTTATTTTACTCAGCGACTACACCAAATTTTATATTAAATTTTAAAAGATTGTATTACTGATTGATAAACTTATGAAGAAAGGAAAATCTGCAGGAATAAAGGTTGCTTATAGTAAATTGTTTCCATTCTTCATTTGGCTCATCATTCTGTCTGACATGAGTTTAATTTCAATGAGACATAATGACCCTATACTAAATTGTTTTTTTATTAAGTAATCATATATTTATCATATCATCTATCTATATATAAAAGGAGAAGAAAAAGTGCCACATGTCAGCACCACACTAAATCAGATTTTTTTAAAATTAAAATTAAAATTAATTATGTGTATGTATTTATTTTTAAAAAAACTCTAACGTTGTGGTCCTTTTTTTGTGGAAATGTATATTTTAAATTTTA
>JAJOOH010031051.1:0-13214 GCA_029582605.1 Solanum gracilifrons
ATATATGTTGCTTTATTAATGTATATTTTTGTTATCTTTTTTATCCATAGATAAAAATTTGATGTGATATAGAATTAGTAATAAATACTAAATGCTTTTATACTTGTATGTGGTGTTTGCACAAAGTTAATAGATGCAGAGGCGGAGCCACTTTAGTAATAGGTTTCAATTGACACCCTTTCATAAAAAATTACATATGTTTAGTTAAAATTAGATTTTCAATTCTATATATAAAATATTATCTTGATTTCCCCCCTTCTTTTTTTCACATGTGTCTATTTTTTAATATTTTGATACACCCCACGGTAAGAAAATAAAAATAATTATGCCTCTAAATAAATGCATAATATGTATTTACACATATATTTTTATCATTTAATCCTAGTTAATTAACAAGCATCTTACCTTATTAGATTACATAACTATAACTAATTTCGATGATTTAGTAAAAATATTTAGGTGTGAATAAATATTTATCATTATAAGTTATATTTAATGTTAGACTAATTATATAGATTTGTGTCGGATAAAACTAGGTAACAGTACACTAACATGAACAACCAATAGTCCAATATGTCGGTTCAATTTATGGTCAAACATCATTTATTTTAAAAAAATGGTGCACTGAAATGTCCTAGTCCTAAGCCCCATTCAATATGTACTTTTCAGTTTTCACAGGAAAATTATTTGTGACATTATAATATGGCAAAAAATGGAGTAAAACCTAACATGAAGTAAACTTTTATTATAAGAATAGAATAGTACACGACAATAAATAAATAAAACAATATTCTACAATTCTTCTATATAATAAATTATGGATATTATTCAATTTATAAGAATCTAAATACATTTTTATAGGTTATATATCATTAAGAGAAAAAAACAAATACCCTTCGGGGTGGCCCAGTGGTTTGAGCTTGGGACTTCCATGTTGGAGGTCTCAAATTCGAAACCTCTTGCCAGCGAAAGCAAGGGTTTTGCCTTCTGGGTCGAGCTCGTCACACCAGGCTTGCCTAGTGCGGTTTACCTCTCCTATGTGGTTTGCGAGCTATTGCATAGGAGCGGGGGTTTTACCCTGTGCGCACTCAAAGGGTAGCGGCTGCGGGTTTCCCTTGTCATAAAAAAAAAGAAAAAAAAACAATAATAAACCCCATAAGGCCACCATGAGAGAATGTTGTTAAATATTTTTGAAACATGTGACAACAATTGATCTATTTTTTACAAGGGTTGAATTCGATTTTCTTTTTTCCCCTTAGCATCATGTGATAGATATTTGCATTTTAGAAGATACATATGTTGTAAAAATTATTGGAAATCTCGTAGCTTGAGGGCGTGCCTATGGCACTATCCTTAAGGATATTTCGCCGATTAAGGTGTATCCTCCAGGATTCAACAAGCTCTTCTAGTACTAAAACTAGGAGCCAGAATCTAACAAAGAATATTAAATTGGTAGAAAACCCAACAACACAAACAATAGGAAGAAACAATTTTCTTGTTCTACATACAAGGAAGACTTTGTTCTTTTATATATCATCCATAGGAAAAATCATGATAAATATATATAGAAAAAGGATTCACACCATAAAAGTGGTTGATAGCTCCAACGGCTAAAGGATTGGAATTCAAGGAAATTAATAATGGGAATAAAGGAGTGTAATTGCTAATCATGAAGAATAATGTCCAAATTTGCAATTTGGAAAAGGAAAACTGGTCAAACAATGCTATTTAAGGAAGGGATATCAATGCCCAATAATTCTCATAAAGGCCGAATAAATTAGAGAATTTTTAAAGATGATTATTATATTTTTGAGATACTCTAATTATTTCTCCAACAACATACATACATACATACTGATATAGTGTTGTTTAGCCATGAGTATCGTAAAAAAGTGATCTTGTAGCCATTTTTTGGTTTATATACGTCTTGTTCGTTGTGTTTTTATTTTATACTATAACGTTACTTTTTTCACATATTTATATTTATATTGTGCAAAACTATTGAACCGACCAAAACTCTTCTTGAATTGTCCAGGAAAGCCAAGGCTTTTACAAATTACAATTGACTTGAGACAACGAACATAACCAATAAAGAAATGATCATATTTCTTGATCACTAGCTGTCAAATTAAAAGTTAGCATACTCTACGAGGAGGTCTTGAGTTCATACGTATAGCAGGCTTATTTTTTTGTACACAAGATAACATAATTAGGATCATGAAACAGACTATATTAAAATTAATTAAATTATAATAAATAGTAGGCATGAATTTATAACTTAAAAATATAATAATTTCAATATTAAGAATTCTAAGATGTTAAATTCATATAATATTTATATCGTGAATTCATCTTTATATTCACTTCCGCTTAAAGTTCATATAGATATCATATTAGCGTATTCAGGATTTTGAGATAATGGGTGCACTATTAAAAAAAAGTGGATCTAAGATATAAATTTGATTGGTTTAACATTTAGGTTCTTATCTCTAAAAATAATTAAAATTTTAAAATTATAGGTCCAAAATTATTTTTACCTATCCAAACCACTTGGAGATGCGTTATCCAATTTTAGAAAGGAAAATAAAACGGGATAAATAAAAGATTCAAATTTGTAACCTCATTTAGAGAGGTGCACCCCATCATAGTTGCACGGTATGATACTTTAACTATGGGTTCACATATCTATATTTAAATATTTTTAAAAAAATATAACACTACTACATATGATTTCAGGGGGAAAGCATGAGTTCACGTGAACCCGGTGACCCCATCCTGGACACGCCTCTAATCATAATGTGAGTTTTTTCTATGCAAATCAGACTCCAATTTAAATACAAAATACAAGATAGAAAAAACATATGATTCTACCGTCTACATAACCATCAATGGTAAAATTGTTAGATATATTAAACATCGCAATCAACCAATACTAACTAAATTTTGAATTGTGTTAGTCCTGCTACTTGATCTCTTTCCTTGGAATAGTGTATCTTATTTGACGTAGAATAAAGAGAGAGAAAAATATTGCACATTTTATCAAAATTGATTATCCATTTAGCAATAAGACAAATCCCTATGGATCAATTTCAGATCCTCCATATTGTTATCTTCATCAAGATAGCCGCCAATTGGAGATTAATTATGACCATCGACCATTAACGCAATCTGAAATTCTAATAAAGCAATTCAAAAAATATTATACTTGAAAAATGAACATGCTCTTAATTATGTCGAGGGAATTTAAAATTTTGTGTATAAATAGTAAAATATTTTTACCTTACTTATGTAATATAATTTTTCTACTAAAGAAACTTACTTGACCGCATGCTATAATATGATATATATATATAGGTGATCAAATAGCAATATGTCATGTTATATCTCCCAAGTGATGTTATTTCACATGTACAATTGGATTATATATAGCAAAACGTGTTCCAGAGCAAAATCCCAACAGATTTTGCCAACATTCAATGAACTTATTCATCATTTTCATTGACTTGAACCATGAAATTGACTTTACTCAATCACATGCATATATATTACTAACATTATGACATTGAATTTAATTTCTGTGATTGGAGAGATTCAGAAAACTCCTAGATGAAGCAAGCACCCATGATGACTGCCTAAATTCTTTTAATTTCTTCTTAGATTTTGCTCGATATTTGTCAACTTTAATTTGATATAAATGTATGCATGCCAATATCAAACAAAATGTTATCTAGTCAAGGTACACATTGAAATTTTGTGGGACTTTAATTTATAGGACGAGTGAGGCTACTCTATCATAAACTCTCGCTCATTCATATATAAAAGGTAATACATTCCCTTGAAGAGCGATCATGAAAAATTCATAAATTCATAGAATATTCACAAAGAGATCAGACGTGTCAAACTTTTTTTGACAATTAAATACATCGAGAAGATTAAAAAAATCTTAAGGAGGTCCACAACATCCTAAGTTCAAAAAATGTCATTAACGACCTTGGAATTATGGAGAAATCTTAAGAGAGAGAAATAGATTTATACTCACAATCTTGATGAAATAATTTTTTTATTTTTATTTTGTGATTGTAATATATTTTTGAGAAAAAATATTGCAAACAATCACAAATATAGAAATATGTTGAATAAACATGCAAAGTCCCAAAATGCTTTTCACAATTCAGCATGCACAGAATTTTACGACTAGAAGAAAAATAACAAAGTGTTGCATTTGACAACTGCATTTACTACTTTTTTGTCTTTTTATTAATAAAAAGATTATATAACAAAAACAATTGTAAAGGGCACGTGGGATAATATTAATACTCGTTGTGACAACTTTAAAATAGGATTGAACTACTAATTTATATTCTAATCTCACAATAAGTGTTACTTTAATTAAAATTATCATATTATAATATACAATTTATTAAATTATCTTTAT
Organism: Solanum gracilifrons; assembly: GCA_029582605.1. Lineage (NCBI taxonomy): Eukaryota > Viridiplantae > Streptophyta > Magnoliopsida > Solanales > Solanaceae > Solanum > Solanum gracilifrons. The sequence continues at coordinate 4,436 of JAJOOH010031051.1, forward strand.
TTAATAAATATTTTTTGAAAATTGTACACTGTTAAAAAAATATGGAATACAAGGATATAATTGAAAAGCAAACAAAATTTTAAGATAACACTTAATTTGATATAAAAATAATTCACTATAAAATATAATATTAATTTGAGAAAAAGAGAGTAATTTAATGGGTAGGGAAAAAAATTCAAGAGCTATATAAATGACTAACGATTTCAATTCTCCCCCTTTCACACTATACATGCATATTTTTAGCCAAACAAAACGACTTTATGTTTAAAAAAGGCTATAGGATAAGCTTCAAAATTAATTTCCATACCTTATCTTAACAAATTATTTGTTTGTATCTCCAATATATCTAGCATTTACACTTTAGTAAATGAATTACTGAATTATGATGATCACTATACGAACGGCTATATATGATTTGTCCATTTGCTAGATTTGTCCAACGTAACCTATTTATTTTCTGTTTTAATAACAACCTTTTCTGTAATTAGTAATTTTTAAAAAAGTTACAAAGTTTGATCAATTGTTAATTATTTGTAATCTTGTTAAAACGTTACCTCCTCGTAACAACTTTTTCGTTTCTCATAATAGTCGTGTCAACTTAGACTAATTTATACAATGATGATACAATATACATATAGAAGTCGATTATCTTAAAAAAAAAAAAAATTAGCGATGAATTTTTATTAGTTACGAGTGAAATTGGTAGCACGTGCCAAGCACCTGAGGCATGGAGGTGGGGCTAGAGAGAAGTATGATTACGTGGCAAGTGAGTGGTAGACAGAAAGGCACCAGTTCGTTAGCCTTAGCCACCAGGTAAGTGTGACGTAAAGAGGAAACCTGAAGCTCGTGTCCTATTTGGAAATGACCGCGTGATGACCTGTCAAACCGTTGGACAAAAACCTTATTCACCCCTTAAACAAGACTCTCTAAATGACTACACTGTGGATACTATTGTGTTATGCTATGAGAATAGAAATCTTCAATTTATAGATCTCCAAACATTTCCTCTAAGGAAAGAATAAACCAAATATGGAAGAAAATTATATTTTCCTTTCAGAAAAAATTCAAGCATTTATGGTAATACTTTGATTTTTCTTTAAGGAAATAAATAAACTTCAAATAAGAAAAGAAAATCAGAGCAAAACTCTAATAAATCTCCCCTTTTGGCAGGATTTTTTTGACAAAACTTGATCCACCTTCTTTACATGCATGATAATCTTCGTTGTTCACATAGTCTTCATTTTGCCATGGTTAAAAATGGTTGTAAAATATTTCATTTTTATTTAAAAAAATTACAGCAACACGAATGTTGAAAATATGGTTGAAATTTCTTCTCCACATGTAGCTTGACAAAAATCTTCATTATCATCAAAGTTGTTGCAAATTGATTTGAAACCACTCGAGCATGTCTTCAACCTCTTGTTCAACCATTGGATCATGGGATCGTTGGACCATGTGCTTTGATACCACTTGTTGGGTTGTGAAGGTGATTAGGGCGTCATGCAGAAGCTTATAATTTGCAAATCATGATATGATTGATAAATTAGACGACAAATAAAAACATATTAAAGATATATTATTAATATGGTTTGATCAAACGACCTACATATTGAAAACTAATATTAAAAAAATATAAATATGTTTAGGAGAAAATCTCCCCTTAAACAGGACTGTCTAAATGACTACACTGTGAATATTATTGTGTTATGCTATGAAAATAGGGATCTTCAATTTATAGATCTTCAAACATTTCCTCTAAGGAAAGAATAAACCAAATATGCAAGAAAATTATATTTTCCTTTCAGAAAAAGTTCAAGCATTTATGGTAATACTTTGACTTTTCTTTAAAGAAATAAATAAACTTCAAATAAGGAAATAAAATCAGGGCAAAATCCTAACAAAAATTTCAATTAAATTTGGATTATGCATTGCAAGACCCATTTAGTAATAACACTTTTAATAGGATTTTCTCCATACCAAAACTCAAATTGTAATTAAAAATAAAGCAATTTCATCACTGCATCACAAACGATATTGGTCCGTCATTACAATTTGCATGCAGAAAAACAGAAGAACAAAAGAAGCACGTCAAAGGTTTGGTAAATAGTGATTATGGGAGGTTGGCCATTTGCCTGAATCACTTAACTGTCCTCCACTTGTCCACTTGTCTTCTTTACCTCCCTCCCTTGCTTTTGTTCTTTTCCTCTTTTTTCACATATTTTAAAATTTTAAAAGATACTATCTATTTTGATATTCAACAAGAAAATCTGTATTTAAAGTCATATACTTGTACTATTAAAGGCAATTCTATTTGTATTAGTGGAGAACGTTCCTGTAGTTTAATTTATCATATGATCACTTAACTCATATTTATTATCTTTATAAAAATATTTTTTTTATTGAAGAAAATTAAAATAAAAAATAAATATGGCATTCAATTTTTGATATAATAATTACTAGACAAGTGATCATCTGAGAAATCAACTCGTGAATCTAGAACATAGTAATATATGGCTTCACAAAAGCCCAATAGTTATTTTGTACATACATTACATAAAAAAAGATCTTGAATAATTAATGATAATATGACTTAATTTCCACTAAATTTAAGTATTATTTAGAGACAATTACTTGTGACAATTACACTTTAACACTCTTTAGAATGTCTCTAAAATTTATAACGACAATGACTCCCATGACAATTACTTGATGTCGATAAAGACTTAAATACTCTTCATTAATATGTACTCATAATATTGTGAAAAAATGGAAAAAGGGGGTGTGGTTCTAACAAATTTAATTAATCTAGTAAGAAGGTCATGCATGATTAGCATTTAATAAGGTCGATGAGAACATTAATGAGTAGTAAGTCCATAGTTACGTGGATCATATGAAAATATGTTGGATAACGTTTAATATTCAAAACAATATAATACATAGTAAATGTGAAAAGTATTAATTTTATTTTATATATAGAGACGCGTTATAATTGGCTACACATGAATTTTGATAGCGTATGGTTATTAAACAGTATTTGTTTAATGTACAGTTTGAATACATGTGATTTTATTTCAAACATACGTACCTTAGTTTTCGGTCAGGTTCAATATTTTAAGACCAATACATATTGTAACATTAATAAAAGTCACAGTATAATTATGGAGTAATATATTCTGACAAATCATAGCTGAACACTACCAGATATTTACTACTACTCATATTTATGGTGTTGTTCACTTTATACTGAACTTACCATATGCTTATTAGTTCAATTTTTGGACTGTTTTCTGATCAATTATTATTTGTTTTAATTGGAAACATACAATACTTAACCAAATAGACATGTTGCGAGTCACAATGTCATGTCACTTATAAATTCTGTCAACAATTGATCGTATGCCTTGATATTATATGTGAATTGAATATGAAATTTACCAACTTTAGCTCCATTTGGTCACTCATCTTTGTGACAAATTTTAATAAATTTAGGACAGAGAGCTAGAATGCAACTTACGGGTTCAATTGATTAGTTGAACTCAATATGTTTTATTCTAAATTTTATATTTGTGTCATAAAATTCACTTAAATGTACAAACTTTTAATAAAACCTAGTTATTAGCATTTGAAATTGTAATTATAGAATTCATAACACATCAAATTCAAATTTTGAATCCGATTCGGTGAGAAATCTAAAACCGCTTGTTTTACATGAGTGAGTCCACGGGGTGGAGCTAGATTCAAATAGTGTATTTGTATTAAGAAGTTCATTAAATATGTATAACTATTAAATTTAGAACTCATTTATTAACACTTGCAACCATTCTTACAAAATTCAAATCCAGTTTAAAATTCTGACTTCTATGTCACAGCTTAAGCATGAAGGAAACATAGAAACGGCAAAACTTTGGTCATGCTTAGCGCCTTGAACTGTTCCTTGTTTTTCTAATTTAATGCGTGGCGAGAAGCATGTTTTTCCACTTATTTCGTATCTCTAACTCAACTTGATATATACATTACATTATTGTTGTTACAACTAATCCCCTTGACATTTGGTTCGTTTAATTCCTACAATAAACAATAATTATTACTATATACTCTGTCAAAAAAAAAGCAGATAAAACAGAAGAAAACGACTAGCCCTCAACTATTAACATCATTTCTTTGACAAGACACCACGTGGTTTGGTTAATACCATGTTTTGACATCTGAAAGTGGTCCTAAGAACTTTGAGATTATCTCCTAATCATGACACAATTATACACAAATTGTGGAGATTTGGAGGAAGAAACAGGTCCATGGCATATTGTTTAATTTGAGTCCCACAAAGTGTTCTTTGGTTTTTTCTTTTTTTAAGCAATTCCGCTAGGCAAAATGTGTCTTGGGCTAGTTTATATTAATACAGAAAAAACAACCTCAAAAGAGAAAAGTATCAGCAATGGGGCAAGACCTTATCTTCCTGAGATCCATAGACACAGAAAGTAGTTTCAAAGGGAAAAAAACACAATAAAAGATTAGTAAGCCAACCAACCTGATCTCATACAATCAAAGGCTAACAGTGTTCAAAGTACCACTATTTTTATTTATTTTTACAAATTCAATATCACAATAACTAATCGCGGCAGTAAGACAAATGGGAAGTGTAAAATGACAACAAAATAAAATAAAATTGTGGTAGGAGTATAGTGTCTGGGTCATAATATGGTTACTATTGTTGAATGCAACTTAGGGGATTAGTAAATCTATACATATAACAATTAATTTCACACCATAATAGCTATTACTACTACTGAAGCTCTATGTTTGTTCTTCTTTTTGCCTTTGTTTTTTTCTGCGAAGAATTTCAGTAAGTCCAGAAGCAATCAAGATCCTGTTGAGCTGATGTAATTTCAGTGTTCATATCAGTGCTTATACCTGTTTCTTGGGATACACTGATCATATCTGTCTCCTTTTTGAAACTCTGATGTTGAATGTTCTGTTCGTAATTTTCAAGCAAATTCCTCAGAGTTGCAGGATCTTGTATAGGAAATGAACCTGGCTGTGGAAAATTGTGTTGAAGAGGGACATTTTGGTTCCAGGTGAACGAATTTGGAAGAGAGTTTCTTTGAAAAATGTCAATGGAATTCGAGAGAAGAGGGAAATTAGGAGAATTGTTGATCATGTTGTTTTCTTGATTCTTTTGAGTAGTGACATAATTGGAGAAGCAGTGCACGTGACTTGGCGATGAATCTGTTAATGGTGGCAAAACGGAATTGACCATTTCATTTTCATCAGAATTCCCTCTCACAAGCCCTGAAATGTGAATTTTCTTACCACCAGTTGTCTTTTGAAATACTCTGCAAATCACCCAATCATTCTGTGCAATAGTAACAAAAAAAAAACAGAAATTAGGAATTGTGAAATCAAACAGAGGATTAATGCATAAAGTTTGTACCTTTACTGTTTTAGGAAGATTGTTAAGTGATAATCTTCCTTCTAATCTGTATTCATGAGTTACCCAATTTGTTTTTTCACCTCTTGGAGCTCTCCCTTTGTAAAAAACCAAAGTCTTCTTCATCCCAACAAGAGATCTTCCTCTAAAAATCTCCTTGTCTTTTCCTGTAGCTTTCCAATAACCTGCAGCAGTTGCCCTGTTTGTCCTCAAACCAGTTGGATACTTCTTGTCTCTCACACAAAAAAAGTACCATTCTTTTTCCCCAATTTTTGCCTTCCCTACAATCATAGCAAAAATATCAGCAACTTACTAAACACAAATACTCTATCAGATTTACTGTTTGTTTTTCCTAGCATGAGTTATACACCGACTATTTTTAGTTTAACCAGACGACTAAAAGGGAGAAATTCAACTTACATGGAAGCTCCCAAGGTTCAATTTTGTTCATGTCAACATCTCCAATAGCAATAGCAGAGAAATTCATATCAACAACTTTCTTACACAAATAATGAGTAATTAGTTCTTCATCAGTAGGATGAAAGCGAAATCCCGGAGGAAGTTCCATCTGCTGCTGCTGTTGATCATCCATTTTAACAGTTCCAGAAAAATTCTCCATCATCAAAACAACCTAAACACCCTTTTGTAAAATTTATGATTATTTTTAAAAATAATCAGGTCGTTACCTAACAGTTCAAAAAAAACAACAAAGAAATAATACTAAATCAAGATTCAAGAACTATTAATAAAGTGGATATCTTTGGTCTTTCAGAATCAAGAAGAAAAGTTAATGAAAAAAATGAGAAAGTTGGAGAGAAAATCAGAGAAATGATTAGAAGAAGGGCATAAATAGTGGTCTTTGAAGGAGATGGAGAGAAACGTGAGCTCTAAGGAACTATTGTTTTAGGCCCTTGTTCTCTTAAAATAAAAACTCTTAATTTTTCTTCTTCTATGTCTTCTCATATAAACCTCTATACACCCCTTTTTATATTTGACTAAATACATTTCATCTCCTTAAATAAAGCATGAAAATTTCTTTTGTCATATAGTGGTTATTTTTAACTAAAAGTCGTGTTTTTCTTTGGAACATATAATTTATTTATATTTGGAATTTCTGTTGTGTAATAGTAGTAGTTGAAGAACCTTTCAATTTTGTTGCTTTCATGGGTTGTTTCAACTGTGTACCAGAACTATAAATCCAACATCACTATATGATCATCGTTTCAATTTGTTTGTCTTACTATTTTTTTTTAGTTTATTTTTAAAAAAAAATGTTACCTTTCTTTTTTCTTACAACTTTTTAATGTAAGACCACGATTTTTAGTCAGACCACAAGATTTAAAAGGTTTTATTTTTTCTATACTCATGTCAAGTTAAAAATCAGATGAACAAATTGAAACGGAGAAAACAACATTTTAAGTAATTTTTTATTAGGTAATTGAGTGATTTTCCTAAATTAACCCTCCCTGTTCAAAATTCTTGACTTTTGAGCGTGTGAAAATGGGCTACCTTATTAATGAAATAAATACTAAAAAAAGAGGGATTATAGAGAAGTTTACATCATCTACCTGAAATTAGCTTAAATTCCATTTAACCAAGTGAAAATTACCTTTATAACCCTATATTTATTTTCAATTTCAATAAAAATATTTTAGTTCATACCAGTTTTCCGCATAATCTCCATGCTGTTAGTTTTCTGATTAGACACGTAAACCTCACATTATAAAACAGAAAATTAGTCCAAAAAGTCGTAAGCTTCTTAAAGCCCTTTCATACTTTCAATTCACAATCATACGAGACTTCAAGATTCTTTTTGTACAACGATGTTAAAAAGGATCTTGGAACAACAATAAAGTTATTTTTACGTGACTTATATGTCTTGAATTTGAACCGTGAAAGTAGCAACTAATGTATGCATTAGAGTAGTCTACCTACGTCACACCCTTTGTCACTTTGTGTGGTGCGTCCTTTTTTTGAACTTTACGTGAACGCTAAATACTTTGTGCATTATATATATGATTATTACTTAACAATTAATTAATATAATTTAGTATAAATATCGGGTGCGTTACTTAATTACCTTCTCAATTAGCAGTTTCTTTTAACAAGATTCTGTTATGTATCCAATTTGACACCAGAAAAAGGGACTTTAAGGAGTGTTTTCTCTTGAAAACCAATTTCTGTTGTGCAACTAAATAGTACAAGCCTAGAAGGTCATTAGATATTAATTGTTTTGTAATATAGAAGCACTAATAAAGAGCTAGGCTAGGGCCCATGAGAAGATACAAACATATGGGTGATTGGGTGTAAGAAGTTCACTTAAAAAGATTACTCTTTTTGGACTCATCTTCAACTGTTTTTTTATATACTTTTTTTTTCGTTTCTCATTTGATATTTAATATTTATATTAAGTATTCAATTTATTCTAATTCATATCACGTAAAACACATTAAAAAAACACTCACTAACATAACCTTTTCTCATATTCAAAAATTGAAATCTCTAATTAAAGACGGAGGACTATAGCTATCCCCACCAGGACCACCACAATCATTGGATTTGTAACTGGGGTCTTTATGTACTTACAAAAAGCTTATTATTGCAGGCCATCATATATTTTTTCTTTTTTTTGTTCAATTATGGTCTTCTTGAATGTGCTCTACTCTTCGCATAATACTTTTAGGGCTTAATTCATCGGTGATCCCTTAAAGTTGGCACTAATTTTCACTTAGATACTTTAATTGAGCTTTGTTCATTTTTGATACCTTATGTCGGGTTTTACTATGTCATTTTGACACTTTTTGTTTACATGGCTTAGTGAGTGTAATACACTTGTTGAGCACGCGTGAAAAATCTATTTAGTCGATTTTTTAATTATTTTTTTCTTCTTCTTTCCCATTTTCAGCCATCATTTTTGCAAACTTAAATATCCAACATGGTGAATAAAAATAGTTATAATAAAATGATGAAAAATGATGGAAACTATTTTAGAAATTTAGGAATAGACCCATTACAAGATTAAATATTAAATTATTCATGAGATTCTTTCTTGAAAGAATTTAATATTTAAAGAGGAGTAAGTTTAATTTTTGGTGAATTATAAACCTGCTAATTAGCGTAAAAAAGAAAAAAGAAAAATTTGAAGAAGACATTAATAAAAAGAAAGAGTACGTAGGTGCCCAGATGTTTTAGCAAACAAGAGATGGGGGTATTTGAAGAAGACAATGGGGTGGGGGAACGGGTATGTGCAGATATTTCTGCAAATGAGTATGGGTATTTGGAGAAGGCGGGGCAGGTGTTTCTGCAAATGGGTATGGGTTTTTGGAGAAGACAATTGGTTGGGCGGGGGGG